>JBAMAX010004645.1:0-75506 GCA_037043745.1 Chymomyza amoena | reverse complement strand
AACTCTTCGCTCCTGTTCTCATAGCTGATTTGAAAGCCAGTTCACCCATAACTTCACGCCTTACTTTTCAATGAAGATCGTAGAAATCGTTTAAAATTTAAAAAGATACCAAACTTAATGTCAAAGACTTTAAAAAGTTTGATTAAAATATATTTTAACTATATTGCCTCTCTTACAATTGGGCTTTTCAGGTCTTTCATGGCTGATTAGAAGCCAGTTCACCTATAACTTCAGACCTTACTTTTCAATAAACTTTGATGTCAAAGATTTTAAAAAGTTTGCTTAAAATATATTTTAACAATATTGACTAGCCTAGTGGCGAATATTTCAGGACTGTTTTCATGGCTGTTCACCCATTACTTCAGGCCTTACTTTTCAATAAAAAAATAAGTCAAGCGGCTTAAATCCATTTCCCAACACTGACAAAATATTTTACCCAACCATCAGTTTGAGGTCTCAGTCTTAATTTTTTGCAGAACTTTTGTACACCTATAATTTCAGGCCTGGCTTTTCGAAGTAAATCAACGTGAAACATCGTATAATAGATTTTACCAATACTGGTTAACACTGGCTGGGTAGGTTAGTGCCAAAACTGAACATCTGGCTTAAAATAAATTTTACCAAAACTTATTAAATCTCTCCAGTTTTTTGGCTCAAATTGAACAGACCTCAATTCATGACTAATTTGCATATAAATTCCTCTATGTCTTCCAGCATGACTTTTCAAAGCAAATTAACACTAAACGGTCTAATATAATTTTAACAAGTAATATTTATGTGACTTTTCGATATTTTGGATTCTCCGTACTAAATTTTTCAGAACTAAGTTCTAAACAGATTTGAGCCCCGAATGACGAGGACATTCGCTATGATTTTTTTTCCATTTAAATAAAGTTTATTCGATATCAATGCAAAATAAGATATTTTTGTATGTTCTCCAGCCAGGGCCGTAGAGAGAATATCCGGGCCCCGGGGTAAATCTCGGATCCGGGCCCCTATCAATTTTTCTTAATTCTTGAAAATACGTATAATTGTTGAAAAGTGTGAAATCAGAATAAAAAGAAATTTAAAAAGCAAAAAACTTCCCGAATGAGTTCCTTCCGAGAGCTCCGGGACCGGGGGAAAAACCACCAACAATCACCAATAAAAAAATTTATATTTTTTGTAAAATAGAAAATCGAATTAGATTACATTAAGGAGAATTACAATTTGTTTTTTAAATTTCCTTACAAATCCTAACCTTATATACGGTATATATTTAAGTTCTATTTAGGTTTTCTCAATTTTTTTTTAATTCTACAAATTGTGGTTTTCTTACGATTTTCACTCTGTTTGGGAACATTTTTTTTCAGGGAGAACTAAGAAAATATTAAAATGGTCCTTAAAAATTCCAACCTTATGTGTAGTAAATATTTTAGCTATAGGTTTTCTAAATTTTTTTAAATTCCAAAAATTTTGGGTTTCTTACGATTTGCACTCTATTTGGGGATATTTTTTTTGGTATGGCGTTGAGAATAAATAAAAATATACTTTTTTTTTTCGTTAGTCCCTCTAGCTCTGTTCTCCAGTTAAGGAAATAAAGTTGTGATATAAGCACGTCTTTGTTTAATACTTACATACAAATTTTAATTTTTCGAGTATTTTATATTATGTACGGTTCCAAATCCGATTTGTCGATTTAACAATGCAGTTTATCCTTATAGTTACTTGTTCTTTATTCTGAGTAAAATTGCGTTGTTAGCTCGAAAAATAGGAATAGAAATTCAAATCCAGAAGAAGAATGAATAAATTCATTCAAATATTTTTATAAGAAATATGTATTTAGTTAAAACTTTCTATGAATATTCCTACGAACTGCTGTTTAATAAATTTAGTCGCTTGAATCCGAAATTAATTTGAATGCTTTATTCGTTTTTATTCCGATTACTTTTGTACTACTTTTTACATCGATTTCAAGATGTCAGCAATATCTATTCGTAGATAGTAAACCTCCATTAAGGCCATTTTGTACAATCTTACAATATATTTTTCAAGTAAAAATAAGTACTTTATTTGGATAGAAGCTTTTGACAAGGGAAGTTTGAAATAGGTTACAGTTGCGAAACTATTTATAGGCCTATCGGTAGGGAATCATAATCATAGCGTTCCACAGCCCCGAATTGTTCAAAAGTAAACCGTAGATTACAAAAAAAAACCTTTAAAATTTGAACTCTTCTACATCGGTAGATAACAGCGTTGTCTCTTATTTTCTCTAGATGGTTCGATACTCTAAATCCTGAAAAAGCATCATCACTGAGTAAATTTGGTGCTCGATGAAAGACTTTTGTTTCCTCAATCCTGGTTTAAGCAGCTAAACAGATATCATGAAAAAGATCACTTAAGACACTATATTCTTAGCAAAGGTTTTCGAAGAACATACCATCTATTCATCTGAATATATATATCTATAAAACTAGCTATTGTGAACCCAGGCCTGCTAACAAGAGAGAGGTAATGGGAGGTAGTTCCGTAGACCTCCCTGTTGTCAAAGAGGAACCGAACAACATAGGAAGTAGGGACAACAAAGAAAGTTATCTATTCATTAGAAAATATTGTTGGAAGTTGTAGTATCTCTACCTACAGGATTTTAAAAAGCAAAGTAATTTGCACCCAGGCCTACGGACAGGATGGAGGTAATGAGAGGTAGTTTCCTGGACCTACCTGTTCTCTAAGGGAGCTCGAATAATATAGGAGGGTAGGGACAACAAAGAAAGTGATCGGTTCATTTGAAAAGATTGTCGGAAGTTGATGTTATCTTTACCTGTACGATCCTATAAAATTAACTAATGTGTACTCGATATTTTTATAGCCAAAACATTCGAATCCCCTTCGCATAAAAGTAACATATGTTTCATATATGCTCTATATGTCTGGCGTGAAAAATAATTATCATCAAAATTGGTTTGTAGAATCACGAAGGCTTTATTTGTAAAAATTCTTTTTTATCTCTTGGCTTTAAAATTCAAATTTTCTCAAGAAGAATGTTAAGGTTTCAAACTACAAATCTTCTCAAGTAAATGTTAAGGCTTTAAGCTACATATCTAAGTTATTTCTTTAAACTACAAATCCTCTTAAGTAGAATATGAAGATTTTAAACTACAAATCTTCTCAAGTAGAATGTTAAAACTTTAAACTGCAAATCTAATCAAGTTGAATGTTAGGACTTTAAACTGCAAATCTTCTAGAGCAGAATGTTTAGAATTAGCCAAAAATAGACTTTTTTTTCCAAATATATGTATTAAAGAAAGTCGAAATCGCTGCAAAATTGTGAAAATTCGGTAAAGATCAGTGATTTTGAATAAGTGGAAGTAGAATCGATTTTTTTTTAACAAAATGACAATTTTTACGAAATATTCCCAAAAAAAAAAGAAGATTCTGAAGAGTACGCATAAGAAAGTGAGTTGAAAAGCTTGTAGACTCGATTGAAACTTTTAAAGTAGACAGGTTTGAGGGGGATTAACCGCCGATTAACGTCTTGAAATCTACAGCAGAGAAAAGAGCGACGACTAAAGAGTACGGGTGGGAAAGTGAGTTGAAAATCTTGTAGACTTGAAAGAAGCTTTTAAAGTTGAAAGCTTTGAGGGGGTTTCCTTAAATCCAAGACGATTTACGTCGAGATGTCTTGACTTGAAAAGCTTGTATACTCGCAAGAAGCTTTTAAAGTTGACAGCTTTGAGGGAGTTTCATAAAATCCTAGCCGATTAACGTCTTGAAAGCTACAGCGAAGAAAAGAGCGACGAAATAAAAGTAAGGGTGAGTTGAAAAACTTGTAGACTCCAAAGAATCTTTTAAAGTTGACAGCTTTGCGGGGTTTCCTAAAACCCAAGGCGATTAATGTCTTGAAATCTACAGCGAAGAAAAGAGCGACGCTTACTCATCGAAACAGCTTTAAGATAGACGATTTAGGTTGCCCAAAATCATATTATGACTGTAGTGTATATAAAAGTCGGCTTATGTCCACATTACTCTACTAATAAACAAATATAAACCTCGTTAATTTTGTTTAAACAAAATCGAAATTTAGTCTATGTCTACAGATGATTATAAAAAGTAAATCCACCCAGTAAGATGAGTAGAGACTTTTGTTGGTGATCTCATAAAATCTAAGACAGAACTTTCGATTAACGACGTCGCGACGACGTCTTGTAATTGGAAACCTACAGCCAAGAAAACTCCAAACTCCCGACACTCTCCACCCGATAGAAGACCGCGCAGAGTCGCTTAGTCATCAAAACCCTGTTTTGAATTTTGTACGGAAATCAACTTGATTAGCTTTCAGATACAGATACTCGGTTTCAATTGTCGTAATAACCAATTTGTTATTACAGAAGTTTGCCCGGCTTTTTAGGTACATATGTATATACTATGTGCTACATGTAAATAAGCGAATGATGTTACATGGCTGCCGAGTATATAACACTTGGTTCAAGTAGAGTACTACGTATAACACTCAATTAATTAAAGTTTGGCTTGATCTTTGCACCCATATGCTTGCATGCACATGGCACATATTATGTATATATAGAGATTGACGACGACGACGGCGACGTCGACGACTCTCTGGGAGATAGACAAATTCCATGAAAGGGGTTGGTCCCCGAGTGTGACCTCTTTAAATTATTTAATTGACACTAATTTATTATGAGTAAAAGTCGTTGCAGTAAGTCGAAACTAAGGAAGAGGCAGCAGCGCCTGTGACGTCGTCGTCGTCATCATCATCATCGTCGTCGTCGTCGTCGGTCTACGGTTTGGATCTTGCAGAGAGCAATCACTCAGTTCAGTAGATCACATAGATCACATTAGGTTTAGTTGTCCGTCAGTGCTGTGCTGTTATGTTCTGTTCTATTCTGTTCGGTTCAGGAAGCGCTACCGATCTCTAAAATATTTATTAAATTTTTTTACGTTCAAATTATTTGCAGCATGGGTGACGCAGTCACTGGGAGCGGCAATGGCTACAATACTGAGACTATTATTGGCGGAATCATAGCAACAACTATGCCCAGCACAACTATGGATGCAGGCGATGAAAACGGGTAAGCTGGTCTGCTGCTGGTCTTATCAGCAAGTGAGTGGAGTGCTTCTATATATATACACATTGGTGGAGGCATAATGTGAAAGGTCTGATAACAGATCATTAATATTACGCGGACCATTTCAAGCGCAATCGCTACTGACTGTCTATGGAAACGCCTTGTTGGCGTACTCCATGGAGCGGCAATAGTCACTCTACAAACTACATAATTGGATATTTATATATAAACAATGGCTAGCCATTCTTATATATTCCCAGCTAGCTTGCTATCTATATATAAAAATATATGTACGATGTGCACTTTGAAGAGACGTCTTGACCCCCGTCTCCAACTTTCTGTATTTGCAGTTTCTCACAATCGCTGTTAACCTTTGCAGCCATCATGACATTTCTGATCATGATTGTGGGCATCTGTGGCAACTTCCTGACCGTCGTGGCACTACTCAAATGCCCCAAAGTACGCAATGTGGCTGCAGCGTTTATTATAAGGTAGGTGTACACTCCTATTCCATATACTCTTTATTAGCTGCTGTACAATGATCCATAAGGAATTCAATTTGGTTTTGCTTGGGAGGAGTAAGCAGAAAGCATGCAACAATGCTGCTTCGAAGGCGACCCCAGTTTCTGGCTTAACCATCCATCAGAGTTGGCACCTAGGTGGCTAGGAATGCCCACCTGGTCTTCTCTCCCACGAAATAATTTTCCTCGATCCCCTGCTTTTTCTTATCCCTCTTTAACCTAATGCAATTAGATATCATAAATGACCTTTAGGTGACCTTAAGAAGACTAGATTGGGCTTCACTTTGGCGAAGTAAGCAGAAAACATCCAACAACTCTTCTTCAAAGACGACCCCAGTTTCTGGCTTAATCTGGCCACTTTTTTTTTAATCGTCAGAGTTGCACTTAGGTGCCTAGGAACGCCCACCAGCACTTCTCTCCCATGAAATGATTTGGCTCTATCCCCTCCTACTACTATCTTACGTTATACAATTAGGCATCACAATGGACCTTTAGGTGACCTTAAGTAGATTAGTTTTTGTTTCACTTTGCAAAAAGTATCCAAGATTTTCGAAGACGGCCCCAGTTTCTGGCTTAACCATCCACTGTGGATCTGGCCACTTTTTTTAATTCTTAGAGTTACACCTAGTTGACTAGGAATAGTAAACAGAACGCATCCAAAAACGCTTCTTCGAAGACGAACCCAGTTTTTGGAGCTTCTGACCACTTTTTTTGAATGCTTAGAGTGGCACCTAGTTGACTAGGAATGCCGAACAGCTCTTCTCTCCCATGATACAATTTTTCCCTAACCCCTGCTGTCTCTTTGATAATACTTTCTTACCTTATGCAATTAGACATCACAATGGACCTTTAAGTGACCTTAATCATTGACTAATCAACCTTAACTAACCTTGGCGTGTTAAAAAAAATGTTTGGTATTATTAGAAAAAAAATTTCTTGGCTTAAATTCCATTGTTCCTATAAAAGCTGAAAGCATTCATTAGAGATTAGATAATATATTCTTCACTTTATTAAGATCGCTGAATTGGCATCCGAGCTTCGTAAGTCCACAGCACTTCATTGACTTGACAACACCCTTATCTTGGCAAATTTTTTTAGTATTTTTTTTTTTAATTTGTTTGTCCTAATATCCATCGTTCCCTATAAAAGCTAAGATTATTTGTCAAAGATAAGATCATATTTTCTTCACGTTTTTCAGATCGCTGATTTGGCAACCAAACTTCGAAAACCCACAACACATCATAGATTTAACAACACCCTTACCTAAAATTGGTATTTTTTGAAAAATTTTGTTTGGCTTAAAATCTACGGTTCCCTATAAATACTTAAACTATTAACCAAAGATAAGATCATGATTTGATCACGTTTATGAGATCGCTGAATTGGAATCCGAGCTTCAGAAGCGCACAGCACTTCATAGATTTGACAACACCCAAAAAAAAAAAAACTTAAAAGTTTTAAGTTAAAAGTATCTTTTTTGGAGCTTAGTTCGGAAAACTGACCTGCTTGCTTGAAGACTAGCAAGTTCATTAAATACCAGCACATCAGCGCTCTGACATAACCTCAAAAAATACCATAAGAATTTTTGTAATATTTTCGGCCAACCTTATTTGGGTTAACTTAACCCAAAGCCAATTTAAAAAAAAAAAGACAGAAATCTTAAATAACCAAAAAAGTCCTAAAAAACGTGGTATTTCGGATGTTATTTCAAAAACTTAAAGTGCTGACTTTTTGTTTTACTTTGGAAGCTTACAAACACTGCTTACAAGAAGTCAAACAAAATTTGTTCTTATATAAGGTGTGGTATTTTTCTCGATACTTTTTGCATTGCTGCGTACTGCACTTGACGTTAAAACTTCTGCTAGCATTTTTTTTAACATAAAGTTTGGTATTTTTTTGATGCTCTTTTCATTGCTGCCTTCTGAACTTGGCGTTCAAATTTCTGCCATAATTTTTTCTAATAAAAAGTTTGGTATTTTTCTCGATACTTTTTACATTGCTGCCTTCTGAACTTGGCGTTTAAACTTTTGCTAACATTTTTTCTTATATAAATTTTGGTATTTTTTTCCGTGATTTTTTCATTGCTGCGTACTGAACTTGTACATAACTTAACTACCAATCAAGATTTAATGAAATGCAAAGAAAAGTGTATTAAGTTTTTTTTAAATCGTTTCTGGTTTACTTCTTGTTTTTTTAAATATCAGTGCAAGGTCCCAACTTTCCATCTTATATAAACCTAAATTCTATAAAAAGAAAGTATTAAGTGTAAATATTTATTTTTGGACTTTTTTTGTATACTGTTAAGCCTAAAATAGATGAGTGCTCAGTTCTGATGCAGTGAAACCAGAAGCTAAGCTATTTTTAGTATTTTTTGATATATCTTTTTTGAGACATATGGGATGATAGTGCTCAGTGGGGTTTAAATGTCTAAAAGACTTTTTAGCAGCCTAAACTTTTTTTTGAAGTCTTATTTTAGGGTTGCAAAGTAAATATTAAATATACTTCCCTGACTGAAGATTTTGTGGGGATCTCTTTTAATAACCTTTCGAAGAAAACAGGGATGTAGAATTTTTTTGTATTAATAGAGTTTTTGAAGTAAATAGGAGAGTTAAATTAGACTTTTGGGTACGTTTTTGTAAAACTTTTGTTGAATTGAAGTAACTTTCCAATTATTTACTCAGGAAAACGAAAAATCATATCGAAAATTTTTATTCGGATTCGTTTTTGCATGATCCCAAAAAAGAATATTTTTGCTGTCGTCATCTGCTCATATTTCCCTTGCTCATTGTTACCACAGCATTACAGCTGTCAAGGAAATTTATACGCTAGTATTTTTTAGGGGTATAAAAATAACGGCAGCAGAACAGTCTTGAAATATTTTTTATGATTGCTATTGTCAATAATAGTCTGCAATTAGTAAGCTTAATAGAGAAGAAGATATAACATTCTGAGTATAAACTTTTAATTATGTTCTTTTTATTGCTTATATCTTTGATTTCTGAGTAAATTATCCGCTATTTCTATTAAAAGGGAAATTTTTTTTATCCAATATTTATTCAGCCAAATCGATTCGGATTCGTTTTGCATAGTCCAAAAAAGGAATTTTTTGCTTTCGTCATCTGCTCATATTTCCATTGCTCATTGTTAGCACAGCTTTACAGCTTTCGAGGGAAATTATCCGCCAGTTTGCTATTCCTATTGAAAGGGACATTTTTTTAATGCAAGACGAACATTTTTTTATGCCCTTTTTTAGGTTGATTCAGAAAAAATAATTTAAAATATTTATCAATAACTTTTTTACTTAAAATTTACATAAATATCATCTAAAAATATCAAAGAACATTTAAAAAATTATTTCATTTTGAAATGTGTACACACTTCAAACTATTTTGTCTATTCGTTTTGATTATTCTTGTAACAAAACATTCGGTTTCAAACCACTTGAAAAATTTGTTTTTGTGAAATTGGATGCATTAAACATACGGCTTCAAAACAAATTTGATTATAATCTTTGGATTAGTTTCCGCAGCAAGGCAGATTATCTTATTTCAATTAACTCTTGAATAAGTGTGACCAAAGATATAAACAATGAAGAGAACATAATTAAAAGTTTTTACTCAGATTAGTTCAATAGTGCCTCTCATTGGCAATAGCAATTATTTCGCTACCTAAAAATATTTCAAGACTGTTCCGCTGCTGTAACTTTTATACCCAAACCAAAATACTCCTTTTCCTTACACACCATATTTTGGTATTTTTTTTTTGTAATATCTTCTTCTAGATTAAGCTTACTTATTGGTGTTCAATAGTGCCTATCATTGACAATAGCAATTATTTCGGTACCTAAAAAATATTTCAAGACTGCTCCGCTGCTGTAACTTTTATACCCAAACAAAAATACTCTTTTTCCTTATTTATCATTTTTTTTATAAAAGGTCCATGCAAAAATTATGCACGGAATAAAAAAACTTCTTATAAAAAATAGTGGGAATGGCAAAACTACATATTTAAAAAAAGTGGGACTTTTATGGTTAGTTTTGTCATTCCCACTATTTTTGATATAAACAACGTAATAATATTGTGGGCATGGCATAACTGCTCAAATACAAATAGTGGGAAACTAACAGAAAAAATTACCAAAATATGGTGTGTAAGGAAAACGAGTATTTTTGGATGGGTATAAAAATCCGAACCGAACAGTCTTGAAACATTTTTTTTCTGATAGCGAAATAGTTGCGAATATTTATCTTCGCAGTTGCTCCATACTAACCGGTATTTTATTATTGCATACATTTTGTTGTACAGCAGCTAATATGAAACGTCTCCAATTCTCTGAATCCCACCACAACATTTAAGTTCTCTTCTCCTATCCTAGCTTATGCATTGCCGATCTGCTCTTCTGTGCGCTGGTGCTGCCCTTCCAGGGTCTACGCTTTGTCCAGGGCACTTGGAATCATGGCGAGGTGCTCTGCCGCCTGATACCATTCATACAGTATGGCAATATAGGCGTCTCCTTGCTTTGCATTGCCATGATCACCATCAATCGATACGTCATGATCACACATCATAGCTACTATGCACGCATCTATAAGACTCATTGGATTGCCATCATGATTGCCGCCTGCTGGCTCTTCTCCTATGGCATGCAGCTGCCCACATTGCTGGGCGCTTGGGGTCGCTTTGGCTATGATGCTCGCCTGCAGACCTGCTCCATTATGAGCGATGAGCATGGCCATAGCAGTAAGACCACGCTGTTTATTACCGCCTTTGTCATACCCTGTCTGGTTATAATTGCCTGCTATGCCAAGATCTTTTGGGTAGTGCACAGATCCGAGCAGCGCCTGAAGCGTCATGCCAACAAACAAAACTCCATACCCAATAACTTGCGCACGTTACCCGCAACAGCAGCGGGAGCTGGAGCAGGAGCAGTTACAGCGCCAACTTTGCCCGTCGCCAGCAAGCCGGGCGCGGCCAGCCGTGTCAGCTCGGACAGCAGCAGCTATACCACGGACTCACCCGAGGCACAGACAGCTGTGAACAAGCAGCAGCCCAGCCGCGTCAAGGATCAGCGCGAGGTGCGCGCCAAGCGTAATGAATGGCGTATAACCAAAATGGTTTTGGCCATTTTTTTGTCCTTTGTCGTCTGCTATCTGCCCATAACCATAGTCAAGGTCGCCGACAAGGATGTAGAGCATCCTAGTCTGCACATCTTTAGCTATATAATGCTTTATTTATCCGCCTGCATAAATCCCATTATCTACGTCATCATGAACAAGCAATACCGCAAGGCCTATAAGACCGTAGTGCTTTGCCAGCTGCTGCCCTTTGGCAAATCCAATGACGGCAATGGAGCAGCAGGTATGTACGTTAGAGATTTCGAGCATATTTCCGAACTGCCCAAGCTAAGGCACGGCTTTTGTATCGTTTCAGAGAAATGGAAAGATGCCGGGCTGAGCAAAAACCACAGTCGCACGGTGGTCTCCCAGATGTCTGCGGGCGCCCTGGCGGCGAGCACCCAACCGCCGGCCAGCAGCAACAGCAGCAGCAACCCAACGCCGCTTACAGCACCATTGGCGTCAGCCACGGAAACAGCCGATCCCCTGGTGGCGCTGGAAATGATGACACGTCAGACCAAATTGAGTCCCAAACCAACTGCAGTGTTGGTTACGCCGCCGTCGCCATCCCAGCTGGTGGCACAGTTGCCGGCAAAAAATGTACGCCCAACCAATGGCTTGGCCATACCAACTCCGACGCCCAGTCAGTTGGCTGCCAAGAAGAACAATCACTCTTACATAAACAACGGCTTCAACAGCAGCAGCAGCGGGAGCGGGAGCGGGAACAACAGCAGCCTGTACCGGCACGTAGCCGGGCTGGGCTCAGCAGCCAATGGCACAACACCGTTTCGACGCATCACGATGGTGGGGGACGACATAATACTGGAGGAGGAGGAGTTGCCGCCGACGCCCAGAAGCAGCTCGACAGTGTCAAACGAGTCGCCAGCAACAACAACGACGACGACGTCAGTCAAGCCCATGAATCCCATTTACATGAATGTCGTCACACCGAAGAACGCCCAATTGTATAGTAAACCTTCCAATGACATTCCAGTCAATGATGCACTGCAGCATGAAAACGTCCCAGACGGTCCAGGCAGCAGCAAAGTGCAGACAAAAATGAAAATTTAAAAGACTAACGAAATGCTTTAAAGCCAAATAATTATGGTATATACATATAAAAAAAAAAGAAATTAAGAGCAGTGGCGGGCATACCAGTTTAGGCCGCTGTAAAATACTATAAATAATACTAAATTTTTGTTACGCTATTTTTTATTTAACATTTGCAATTGCAACAACGTTTGCCAAATTAGTATTATATATTAAACTATATAAAGTCGAAAAGAAGACATGCCTGGGCGTGCCAGAAAGATTTCTGTAGATACAGACGAGAGATTTCCGACACAGCTCCGACTTTTTACATAGCTTTCATTGGTAGCTATGATTTAATTTTTTTATTTAAGTACATTCCTTCAAAAAAAAAAACACAAATTAGTTTTGTAAAATTAACACGTTAAGCAAATTATTTACACTTTTTTATACATATGTGACTTTTTTTTTCTTGTCGAAATAGTTCTTAAAACGAATACTACAATAATGTGCACATAATCTATATCTTTAGTTTAAAATTAATATACTAAAGCAATGCATGTCATATCGAGCATTCTCAAATTTTGACCCAATTTTAATTTATCAATACATTTTTTTAATACACATGATAATTACTAAAGTACAAAACATTGCAACAACTTTTCATTTCACTTTTTTTTACTTATCTAATTGTGGTTGTTGTTGTTGTTATATTAGCTAGCAGTGGCGTGGAAGTAGGGGGTCAATGGGAGATCAATTGCTGTCGAAAAAAAGCACCCACTATTTAAACTGCGTTGTAAATCAAGCAAGGAATAATGCACTTCTGCCCAAAGCTATGTTGTAAAAAGTGTCATTATTGTGGGGCAAGTGGGTTCATTTGCCCCGGGCCCCGCGTTCAAGGGGCCCCGCTCAAAAAATGTTAAATGCGAAAAAATTCCCAAAAATTAAGTTTAGATTAACTAGATAGAGTTCGCCCATTGTTTAACAACTAAAGGGTGATTCATTAAGACCTTTTTTTTTCAATAGGGATTTTCGTGTGGATCACGCGTGATTCATGACAACTGTCAAAGGCAAAGTTGTTCAGTATTCATTGGCAAATCATCATGAAAAGCCGAATGATCTTCCTGCACGTTGCCGTTTTAGTGAATGGGCTCTTGGTAAGATCGATGAAAATCCGTTGTTTTCGACTAAAATTTTGTTCAGTGATGAGGCCCACTTTTGACTCCACGGTTTCGTGAATAAGCAAAATTGCCGTATTTGGGAAGAAGATCAACCCGAAGAGGTTCACTGCCATTATATCCAAGAAAATCAACGGTTTGGTGCGGTCTGTGGGCTGGTGGCCAATGATTGTCCGTATTTTTTTAAAAATGAGCAAGGTGCGAACGTTACCATCAATGGCGCACGTTATCGGACCATGTTAACGGACTTTTTGCTGTCTGAAATTGTTGCCCGTGATCTCGACGACATTTGGTTCCAACAGGATGACGCTCCGGTTCACATTGCCAATGAAACAATGGCTCTATTGCGAGGTCAATTTGGTGAGATATTAATTTCACGTACGGTAGCCGTACCTTGGCCGCCAAGATCGCGCGATATCACACCGCTTGACTTTTTTCTTTGGGGTTACGTAAAGTCAACAGTTTACGTGGACAAACCTGCAACGATTGAGGCATTGGAAGCCAACATTACTCGTGCTATTGGCCAAATACCAGTGGAAATGCTTGAACGAGTCATGGTAAATTGGACCTTCAGGATGGACCATTTAAAACGCAGTTGCGGCCAACATTTGAACTAGATTATTTTTAAAAAATAAATGCCATAAAATATCCTTTCGAAATCACAAATAAAGATCCCATCATTCCTTTAAAATTTGGATTTGCCAAATCATTAAAAAAAAAAGGTCTTAATGAATCACCCGTTATCAAGATATTGTCGCTTCTCTAAAAAAAGTTCTTGAAATGGGTTTGTTACCAGAAATTCAGGTAGACGTTGCTACTTCGCTCAAGTGGCTTCAGTCTTTTGACTTCATCCTTTTGACAACCATTTGGTACAAATTTTTGCAATGCCTTTGAGACGCAATGTATTTGAGAGCCCTGAGGAACGTTTTAAAGTTCAAGTCTTTTTCCCACCAGTGGATCTCTTGTTGAATGAGCTCAGCGAAGTGCATTCTAGGATATCAGCTCTTCACATCTACCATTGAGCCTCAGGATAGTGTGAGTGGTCTCGAATACGCTGTACATGAATATGAAAATGCCGGAGCTGATTTACAAGAGCCATCTATCACAGCAGCAAGTGCACGGAAAATCGCATACCCGAACGATTTTGTTTAGAGTGATCTGTGAGACGAAAGCGATTTGTTGCATAGGATTCGCAAAGTAATGAAATGGGATACCAATTCTGCCTTGGAGCCACTGAACCTCATATCTGCGTGTGGGTATGAGAATGTTTTGCCATAAGTATGTATGGCATTGAGACTTTTACTTGTTTTGCCACCATCTGTTGCTTCCGAAGAAATAGATTTCAGCAAGCTTGGTCTAATCAAAAATAAATTGAGATCCACCATAGGCGAGGACGAGCTTAAATCACCTAATGATTATCAGCATTGAGCACGAAAAGGCGAGTTCTATCAGTTTTGAGAAGATTATTGAAGAGTTCAGTACACGATAGGCAAGGAAAAGCATGGATTAAATCGTTGTAACATTTATCAGCTTGTATATTGTTTATTCAATCTTGTGAAATGTAAAATTTATGTTACGATAACTGTACAGTGACAGAAACACAGAAACTACATTTCAAACCGTTTGCGACTACGCTTATGTCTGCACTAAATGTCCAATACCCGGGGTTGAAAAATTTTCTACTATATATATACACTATATCTCACGAACCAATACACACAATCACGTCGCAATAGCCTTAAAACCTCCATATTGACAACCTCTAACACACGCAAAAATCATATTTGAAATTCTTCAACGCGTTCATGAGGACACCCGTAACACGTAAAATATTAACATTAGTTAATCTGACAATATATATGTTACAATGCCACAAAAAAAAAATTGTCGAAAAATTAAAAAAAAATGTTAGGGGTCCCCTCCTTAGAAATTACTCAAAACTTTTTTTTGCTATAAACCTTCTACACACTATAATAAACAAAATATAAAAATTATTATTATATAAAAATAAGGCAAATTCGTCCAGCCGTTTCAGAGTTATGCGATCATATCAGCATTTCATTTTTATATAGATAATAAATTGATATCTTCGTTTTATTCCTATTTCATTTATAATCCTTTTATATGCGAATTTGAAAGAAAGGGCCCACATTATTCTGCCCGGGTCCCCTTCAGCCTCTGTGCGCGCCTGATAGGGTGTTCCATTTAAATTTGTCAGCATTTTTTTTTCTTTTATTGTAGGTTTGCATCAATTGCATTAATTATCAAGATTCAGGCACTTTGCTACACAAATTAAGGCACTTCTGCCCAAAGCTTGTAAAAAGCACCTTTATCTACCAGTGTGTACATATTCTTTTTTTAGTATTATTTCATTAAAATTTGGCAGCTTTTTTTTCCTCTTCTTGTAGGTTTCACAACAGCAAACTCCGAAATCACTCGCAAAATTTATGAAAATTTTTCCTAAGGTGACAAAAATTCTTTTTATGGATAAGTTCATTTCTAGAAACTGCATCGATTATCAAGATTATTCAGCAATTAGGTTGGTCTCTCGCAAACATTGCTGCTGTGAACGATAAGTAGGAAATCCATACGGCATTATTTTGTAAATAATTATTATTATTGTAATAAGGTTATTGTAACCTCAAATCTCGAATAGTCGTAATTTTCCCTATCGCTAGAGGCTATTTATACTAATCCCCTTAATAAAAGTGACAAATATGTATGTTTTAACTCTAAGCATTTTTGTCAGGGGCGGATTCAAAAAAAAATTGCAGGGTTAATATTTAGTTTGATTTGACTGAGTAGTAATAAGTCTTTTCAGATTATGGATTTTTTCCTTTTCGGAGTGATAATGATAAAAAATAACTTCATTTGTATAATTAAATTAGACAAGAGTAATACTCGCGAAATATTTTTATATCATTATTTAAAAAAAAACGCTTGAAAATTTTTCGAAGCAGCTGTTAACTACGGCTCAAGCTACAAAGTAAGTTGTCTGGGGTGTTCCGACGAAAGAAACCATTCTACTGAAATCTAAATTTCATCCAAATCATCATATATAATATTAAGTTTGTGCAAGCCGAAAATGTAGGTAACATAAAGAAGTTACCTAGAGTATGATTAGGGTGACTAGAGAAGTCAATATACCCATGTCCGTCCGTCCATAGGAACGCCTAGATCTCCGAGATGGTAAGAGCTAGAGTAACCAAACTTTCAAATTAGATCCCTAATTATTCCATAGGAGACAAGTTTATTTAATTTTTTTGATATCGGGGTTACATTTCATTACATACATTATAGGACATCGAAAAAAACAAAAAGTTTTAGATGGATAATTTTAAAGATATCGTAATCAAATTTGGCACTCGGAAGTTTTTTAGAGTTCCCAAGCACTGTACCAAATTTGATTGAAATCGGTTGACCAAATCATATAGCTCTCATAGGACCGATCAGCAAAAAATAAATTTTTGTACAAATATCGGTATATTTTGTTTGTTTATGGAGATATCGTATCCAAATTTCGCACTGGGGAGTTTTTTATAGGTCTAAAGAAATGTACTAAATTTTTTCAAAATCGGTTGACAATATTATATATTTCAATAGGACCAATCGGTCCAAAAAAACGTTTTTTATTCAATATTCGGTGTGTTTCGTTTGTTTGTAAAGATATTTGAACCAAATTCGGCATTCAGATTTTTTTTAAAGTACCAAAGCACTGCGTCAAATTTGATCAAAACCGGTTGACTATATCAAAGATAGGAACGAACCGTCAAAAAAAAAATTATTGCTTAAAAATTCTTCTGTTTTTGGTTTTTTTTACGGAATTTAATTTGGCAATCAAATATACTGGATTTTTTTGCAACCTAGTGGTAAAGGGTATCCCAAAGTCGCACGCGTCTGACTTTACGTACGCCATTTTTGCAATATTATTTAAGCAAGAGAGTATTCAAAATATGTCTATCCTATCATTGAAAAGGAAATAGTTCATACAAATTATCCAAAATATTTTAATTTTATATAAATCTGCGATTTTCATGAAAATTTTTGTGAAGTTTTTTAAAAGTTAACGTTTTTCGATTTTCGAAGCTTACAAATTTAAAACGTTTGTAACTCAAGTTCTACTGCTTCGATGTTGGTCAAATTTTTAGCTCAGCTTACTGAAAGTCTAGGCTTTACGATTTCTGAAGCTCAGCAATGTAAGTAAAATTGCAGTTATTTGAGTTCTAGTGCGGAAGTTTTCAATTGAATTTGCTGAAAGTGCATAATTTTCGTTGTCAGAGGGAAATTATAGCAACTCGAGTTGTACTGCTTAGATGTTGATGAAATTTTCAGTTTACTTTCTGGAAAGTCTAAAAATTTAAAATGTTAGTAACCCAAGTACCACTGCACCGATCTTGTAAAAATTTTCAGTTAAATTCCCTGTAGGTCTAGGTTTTTTGATTTCTGAAGCATACCAATTTGGAAAAAATGATAGTAACTCGAGTTCTACTGGTGCGATGTTGATCAAATTTCCTGTTAAGCTTCTTGAAATATACGCTTTTCGATTTCTTAAGGACGCCAATGTATGTGAAACGATTATAACTCTAGTTCTACTGTTCCGATCTTGATTAAATTTGCAGTTAAGTTTTTCGAAAGTTTACGCTTTTTGATTTCCGAAGTATACAAATATAAAACGTTTATAACTTAAGTTCCACTGTACCGATCTTGGAAAAACCCCAAATTAGTTAAATTATTGTAACTCAAGTTCTACTGCTCCGATCATGATAAAATTTTCTGTTAAGCTTCTTGAAAATCAACGCTTCTCGATTTTTGAAGTAAGCCAATGTATGAGAAACGATTATAGCTCGAGTTCTTCTGCTCCGATCTTGATCAAATTTTCTGTTAAGCTTCTTGAAAATAAACGCAATTCGATTTCTGAAGCACACCAACGTAAACAAAACGATTATAACTCAAGTTCTATTGCTCCGATCTTGATCCAATTTTCACTTATGCTTTCTGAAAATCTACGCTTCTCGATTTCTGAAGCACACCATTGTAAGCAAAACGATTATAACTCGAGTTCTGCTGCTCTGATCCTGATAAAATTTTCACTTAGGCTTTCTGAAAATCTACGCTTCTCGATTTCTGAAGCACATTAATGCAAACTAAGTTGATGCGGAGACCTTCCGTTGGCTTAAGGGGCAATGTTTTTTTTTTAAGCACCCTTTTGTTTCGCCGCTCCAGTTTCAAACATAAACCTACCATGTGAATCATAGTACATAAGTGATTGTAGTTGCACACAAGTCTTTCAGAGAGTATGTAAAATATTATTGCATTTGTTGCAGTCTAAGCAGTTTCTAATCAAAATCCGGGGCGGGTCTTTTGTATTGATTTTAGCAAATTGATAATACAAAATATTATATGGTAATATTGTAGTAATGCTTTCAATACGCATTTGATTTGAGTACTTCGTAAGCATAACTTGGGATCGGACGTGAGTTTTATAAGCTCGGCCGTAGCCATGAGTCAACGGACAACGGTTGGAAATAGAGAGCAGGTGCGTACCAGAGTCAAAGGAATACGTTGCAGTATTTGTTCCGAGATCTATCAGGCGGCGAATAACATAACTGCATTAAGATGTGGACATGTCTTTCATTGGAATTGTCTGGAACGTTGGCTTTCGGAGTAAGTGCCTTGAATTTTTTTACGGAAGATCGACTTTAAAAAAAATTAAACACATCCAGATCCAGCAGATGTCCGGAGTGTCGCGCTTCCGCTAGCGATTTCTTTAAGCTCTATTTACAATTTGAAGAAGAGCGCGTTCCAGGCAGGCCAGCAGAGAGTAGACCCAGTGGAAGTTCTTCTAGTCAAAATAGTTTGGCAAAAGATTATGAGAATTTATTATACGAAACGATGGTTTATCGTGAAGAAATTGATTATTTGAATACAAGAGTTGAATATTTAAATTCAAGAAACGAACATTTAAAGTCAAGAATTTGTGCGTTGTTCGAAGATTTGGACATCAATTCCGAAACTGATGATTAATAAGTAAGTTCGTCTAGAATCTCAAAATTACTCAATAAATAAAATGTGAACAAATAAAATTATTAACGAAATTTATTATGACTAAATTGTGTATTCGATAATTTTATAGTTTTAAAGTATTTCCAAAGAAAATTACGAGTTTTAGAAAGAAAATAGCTATTTAATTCTTGACTGAATACTTTGTGTATAAAATTTGTTATATATACTATATACCATTTTTAGAGTGTAGAGTATTGAATGTCTTATCAGCTTTCGAAATCACTATAAAAAAAATTATTTGTGGGATCCCCGTTTTTCGATTTTGTATTTGGTTTTCTAAAGATCCAAAGATCAGACGTTTTTTATACAGTATACTACTTGCTGTTAAGAATATCGGAGTATGCTTAAAAAATTATTTTAGTTTCAATTAAATTTCCTAACATCCCTTCGCTTATAATGGCAGAAATCTAACTTGCAATAGTTCCCTTCCACAATTTAGACAGGAAGGGTAAGAGACTTATTGGCCGATACGACTCAAGATCAACTTCTGGTTTGCCTGGAATCATTAGAATCGCTGCTAATTACCATTGCTTTGGGAAGACTTGGAGCCTGATAATAGTATTAAAAATTAATATTATATAAAGGAGAGCTCTTGTAGGCAAGGCCTTCAACGTAGCATTGCAAGTCCTATCAATATCCGGATCTTTATTTTTCGGCAATGATTCGATCGCTTCAGTTATTTCTTCAATCCTTATAGGGTTAATAGGCAGGACATCTGCAGTGGCGTCTGAAGATTCTGGTGGGTCTCCCTAGTCTGCTAGCAAATTCATAAGGAATGAAGCGATCCTCTAGATGGTATCAGAAAGCATTGACCTGTTCCCTTTCCCTTTTAGCAAGTTCACCACCAGGACATCGGACAGGAACCTGTGTAAAGGGTTGTCCTTCAAGCGATTTTTTATCATCGACGGTGTAGTCCATGGAAGACAGCTTTTTTCAAAGAAATCACTTCTAAGTTCCCTTAAGAGGTTATATAGCTGTCTTGCTGCTCGGTTCCACAAAATTCGGTTCCAAGTATCTTGAGATCGAATTGCTCTTTTTCGGAGGCACCTCTTTCTTCTGATTAGCTCTTTAGCCTCCCTCGTGAGAACAATGCCATAACTAATGGGACGTGTCTCTGGATAAGGTGGCGTTGAGGCAGAAGCAGGTAAATCAACTGTGTTCTCAATGTCTTCACCAGAGTCCAAAGTAGAATTTAGTTGAATGGATGATTCAAGATGTTGTCTGAACGCCAAAATGTCAATACGGTTGGTGATTACCCGAGGGCTTGGACTGACATTAGAACCATCTATTTGCAAATTAACAACAAGGGCTATATGGTCAGAGTCTAAGTTCCAGTTTTGGCAAATAGTTGCTTGAGAATCTGGTACCCCATGGTATAAAGCGAAATCAATGCAACTAGGAATGTGACTGGACACATATGGGTATCTAGTTTGTGATCCTATAGCCAGAATATTAGCTCCTCTGACTATAATAGCATCGGCCCCCTCTCGGTCCCTGGGTGAGTTGTCGCGCATTCCAGTCTCCACCAACCAGAGACCTTTGGCCGCAAGAAGCGAGTACGTCACTGAAGTGCCTTTCTTCAATTCTATTCCTTGGTAGACACTATATGGCGCTAATTTCCAAGTCTCCCAAACCTTTGGCAACTTTTGTATGGCTTGCGTTTCAATAAATCTTTGTGGAAAATGGCGGAGAGAACTTCTTACGAATACCGCCGCTCCTCCGACGCCGTAATTGTGACGTGATGGCTTGTAAGCTGGATAGAAGGTACATCCGTATATTTTGACTGTTTCCCCAAGGTTTAGTCTGATCTCATTTAATAGATATGATAAAGCAATGAACTGGGGACAACAACGCCTCAACCTCTCAATGAATTCACTCAAGCTCCTTCCCTGGAATGTCAATGGCATTGCAGAAAAAGCCAGAGAAGTCGAGCTCTTCGCGCATAGCACAAAATAGTGGAATAAAATATTTGGATATATTTAATAACTAAAAAATTGCGTACGTAAAGTCGGGCGCGGACGACTTTGGGATATCCTGTACCACTTGCTTGCAATAAAATCTGGTTCCTTCATAAAAAACCAAAAACAGAAGAATTTTTAAGCAAAAAATTTTTTTTGTTCGATCGTTCCTATGGGTGCTATATGATATAGTCAACCGATTTCGATTAAATTTGACACAGTGACAAGTTAATACCTTAAAAAAGATCTGAATGCCGAATTTAGTTCAAATATCTTTACAAACAAACAAAACACATCGAATTTTGTATAAAAAACGTGTTTTTGGACCGATTGGTCCTATGGGAGTTATATGATCTAGTCAAACGATTTGGATTAAATTTAGTACAGTGCTTAGGAACTATAAAATACCCACGAATGTCAAATTTGGTCCCAATATCTTAACAAACAAACGAAACACAACAAATTTTTTTCAAAAATCGATTTTTTGGAAGATCGGCCCTATGGGAGCTATATGATATAGTCAAACGATTTTGTTCAAATTTGGAGCAATGCTTGGGTACTCTAAATAACTTCTGAATGTCAAATCTGGTTACGATATCTTTATTTAAAAATAAAATATAGCGAATTTTGTATAAAAAAAGTTATTTTGGTCGATCGGTCCTATGGTAGCTATATGATATAGTCAACCGTTTTTTATCAAAATTGGTACAGTGCTTGGGAACTAAAAAAAACTATTGTATTTGGTTATGATATTTTCATTAACAAACGAATTATCCATCTTAAACTTTTGTTTTTCCAAAGTTGTATGAAACACCCCTATGGGAGTTATATAATTTAACCCCGATATCACAAAAAATAAAAAAAACTTGTCTCCTATGGAATAATATGGGATCTAATGTGAAAGTTTGGTTACTCTAGCTTTTACCATCTCTGAGATCTAGGCGTTAAAACGGACAGACGGACGAACGGACAAACGGACATGGGTATATCGACTTCTCTAGTTCCCCTGATCATATTTTTGGTAACTTTGGGGTGTCTCCGACGACATACATTTTCGGCTTGCACAAACTAATATACTCTACGATACAGGGTATAAACATATTGCATGGGCTGGGAGTCGAAACTTAGCCCCTAGATGGCGCTACATTTAGTTTTGAAGCCGACACTTATCCAACTAGCCACCTCTTGTATGCTCTGGTTACATATAAATTTTCTTATACTCCCAAAATTCTAGGGGTTCAGAAATGAAGGGATATTTCTATACCATTTTGGAGGTAACGTATATAAAATTACCTAAACTTTATATGGCCCTTAGCCCCCTAAGTACGGGGCTTAAATTAGCTAACATTGTATTACTTTCAAGGTATTCTAAATATAAAAACATTTAAAAGATGCATCGAAAAATGTTCATATTTGCATAACAAAGCAATCGATGCATCCAAAATTTCTGCTTCTGCGTTACAAAGTAAATAATAAATGCAAAAATGGTCAAAATTTTTACATTTTAAACAAAGTGAGGCGATAATATATACGAAATATTTTTAGCGCTGCATTACAAAGTATGAAAAATGTAATATACGATTTTGAAGGGCTTAAGCAAGTAGTCTCAGGGCCTCATATAATGCTTAATCCTTAAAAAACCAGTATACAAATATGAAATATATTAAATACCTATTCAAGTTAGGGAGTTTGGCATAATTTATATTCCAAACTTTAAAATTATCGTATGAATTATTTATTATACAGACCTAATAATTTTATGCTCGCGCACAAAACCATTTATTTAATTTCAAAATGTTATAACTATTAACTAAAACCACGAACATTAAGCACTTATTTGTCAATAACACCTTGGCGCTAAACAAATTTTAAAATAATTATATTCACCAGCTGTTGAATTGGCAAGCTGGTCAGTTTGCTGCTGAGCTAATCGATATCTCTACAAGCTGCCTTTTACCATATTGTATAATAATAATTAAACAATAAACTTGCTTTTAAACATTTTAAAATTAAAATAAACACTAAATATATAAAACTAATGGCAATTTTGTTTTCTTTTTGCACTTTAAACAAATTATCGCTTATTATTCAATTGACGTGATTTAGTAAAATATCGATAAGCACTAACAAAATATCGAAAGTAGCAATGCAGATGCTTTTATGTACTTACATATATATTTTTAAAGAAGTGCAACTAAAAGCGTGCGTAAACTAAAAAGTAAATTGAGCATATCACTAAATAAGTTATTAATTTCAATTAAACCACCAAGTATGTAAGTAACATTTAAACATGTATTTGTTTATAATTTCAACACAAATAAACACTAACTAGCATGGTGTCGGCATTTTTAATTGCATACGTGCATAGTATATGTGTACATACATACATATATACATTTGCACAAATCTTGTTGTAGCTGCGCAAACATACAAACATATAATTGCAAGGGTAGTTTCTTTGTACATGCAACTGCATATAAGTGTATATATATGTTTTGCCAACGGCTTGTTATGTGCCTGTGTTTGTGTCTAGTGTAACTTTATTTGCCATAACTTTTAATATTTGGCTGCTTTGTACAAATAGAAAAAAAAAATTGCAAGCTTGTTGCTTATATTTTTGTTATGTTTACAAAGTGTCTGTGTGAGTTTTGGCTAAACATCGATAGCTGTGTCGTGTTGCTGTGTTGCATTACAAAATCGATCGATATTTCGCTAACAAGTGTATCGATGATTCATTTTCATTCCTTTGTAGAGAAAAATTTGTCGACGCGAACGCGAAAAGTTTTTTTAATTGTTTTGTGAAAAAGAAACAAGTATTTTTTATTCAAACAAAAAAACAACCCAAAACTATGCACATTAACGCAAAGCTGCTTTTGCGTACTGTATGCAAGTAATTCATTTGGTATAGACGTATTTTGCCAACAAGCTGCAATTTTGATTGCAGCAGCAGCAGCAGCTACACTACACACACCAGAGAAGGGAAAGCTAGCACCAAAATGGATAATGGCGATCAGGAGGCCGGGTTTCGGTTGGGGCCCATTAAAGAAGAGGTCAAACCGGATATATCACAGCTAAATGATAGCAATAATAGCAGCTTCTCACCGAAGGCCGAGAGTCCCGGGCCATTTTTGCAAAACATGGGCATGGCGTCCATGTCTGCGGTGGCGTCGGCAAATAACAACCAAAACCAGTTGTCACAGCCAACTGCCACTCAACAATATCCGCCAAATCATCCATTAAGTGGCTCCAAGCATCTATGTTCGATTTGCGGTGACCGCGCCAGTGGCAAGCATTATGGCGTATATAGCTGTGAGGGCTGCAAGGGCTTCTTTAAGCGTACCGTACGCAAAGATCTCACCTATGGCTGCCGCGAGAATCGTCACTGCATCATAGACAAGCGTCAGCGCAATCGCTGTCAGTACTGCCGCTACCAAAAGTGCCTGTCTTGTGGCATGAAACGCGAGGCGGTACAAGAGGAACGCCAGCGTGGCGCGCGTGCTGCTACTGGGCGTCTAAGTGGCTCCGGTGGCGGCAGCACTGGTGTTACTGGTGGTGGCGGCGGCGGCGGCAGCAACAGCGGTGCGGATGACTTTTTGCCAAACAGCATGTCCCGCGATTTTACTATCGAACGACTGCTGGATGCGGAACATCGTGCTGAAGCACACAGTGGCGACAGAGCGCTTGCCTTTCTGCGCGTGGGTCCCAATTCCACAGTGCAACCGGATTACAAGGGTGCGGTTTCAGCGCTCTGCCAAGTGGTCAATAAACAGCTCTACCAGATGGTGGAGTATGCGCGTCTAATGCCGCACTTTGCACAGCTGCCACTGGATGATCAGGTTATACTCTTGAAGGCGGCCTGGAATGAGCTGCTCATAGCAAATGTGGCCTGGTGTAGCATTGTGTCGCTGGATGATGCTATGCCTGGCATGGGTCACGATGGCGCCTTTGAGCGACGTTCACCCATACTGCAGCCACAGCAGCTATTTCTCAATCAGAGTTTCTCATACCATCGCAATAGCGCTATCAAGGCGGGCGTATCCACGATTTTCGATCGCATACTATCCGAGCTGAGCGTTAAAATGAAGCGTCTAAGTCTGGATCGTCGTGAGCTGTCTTGCCTGAAGGCAATAATACTCTACAATCCTGATATACGTGGCATTAAAAATCGTGCCGACATTGAGTTATGCCGTGAGAAAGTCTATGCCTGCCTGGACGAACACTGCCGTTTAGAACATCCAGGCGATGATGGACGTTTTGCCCAATTGCTGTTACGTTTGCCTGCACTGCGCTCCATCAGCCTTAAGTGCTTGGATCATTTGTTTTTCTTCCGTATCATAAGCGAAAGACCGCTCGAAGAGCTGTTTATAGAGCAACTGGAATCAACGCCTCCAGCTGCCTTAGCAATGAAGCCCGAATAAGCTGAAATATATAATATATAAATATATATAATATAAATATACTATATAAATGAATTATAGAATCGAACAAACGAACTGTTTGATGGTTACATTGTGATTGAGTTTATACACATTTATATGCATTTCTTCTTCCCCCTACTATATGAATATATTTTTTTTTGTAAAACATAAATATGGAAATTACTAATGTACTCTATGTAATATTTTAATTTGTTTGTTCCTTAAGATTCCTTAACGTTTATAGCTATGTAAACGAAAAAAAAAACCCACTAGAATTATATGCATAAATGCATACAAGTAAATTGTTGTTTTATTTTGGAGGCGGTAGAACCGTCTAATCCGTAGGATTAGCGTAGATAATACGACAAAACTATATACATATATAAACGCGTGTTTATTAATTGATTGTACATACAAACGTTTGCGTAAGGACTTACAAATATATAGTATATTATATGCTAGCTACGTAAGTGTATATGCGAAAAAAAAAGTTATATGTATATTTTTTCATTTTTATTAAATTTATGATTTTTGTATCTAAAAACATATTTAAAAATATGCTACATACAAACAGATAGAAGCAGAAAAAAACTAAAAATAAATTTAGTGTTTTTTTTTTTAAAACAAAACCAAAAACAAAACAACAAAAATGTTGCTGACGACGCACATTATAGACCAAAAATAAAACCATTCTGTACATTCTTATGTATGTGCACATGTACATAGTTGTTGTTGTTGTTGTTGCGTTAAGGTGAAGGCAGTTCGTAGCAATTCTACCATGGAATACCCTACACACAGTGTAGGGCCTAAAGCGAAAAGTGTAACCAAAGTTGATGTAGCCCAAAAGTCTTGGCCACATTCTACCTCTAATTTATCTTAAACGCCAATTGCTTGACTTTTCTCCTAACGTATACTTAATATTTTTATTTAATGTCGAAATAATTTTAAAGAGTATGCATATTATATTGTTGCAGAATATCAAAAATTCGAAAGCATGCCAATAAAAATCATGTGTCCCATATTAAACCATCTAGTATATAGGCCTGTGTGCATGTGTGTGTGTCTCTGTTGTATATATATATGTATGCATGTCTGTTGGTATTGGAAAAAGAGTTTTCGTAGCAAAATTAACAATTTGGCTATTTTTATAGTTATGCGGGGGTGTTAGGCCGACTTGCTGACTAGCTGACTGCCTAACTGAATGATTGACTGACTGACTGACTGAATGGCTGACTGACTGTTTGACAGTGTGCCCAAATGCCTGACTGACACTCACTCACTCACTTGCACACTCACTTTCGAACAAGTGTTTTTTATTTTACATTTATAGCCAACAAGTACTTTGGTATTAAATCTTTATTTCTTTCTCTTCTGGCCATTTTACTCAAACCATTTCAAAATTATTCCACTGTCATGGCGCTGAGTCTCAGGCTAAAAAAAAAAATAAACGTCAATTGAAAATTTGTCAATTGGCAATTGGCCACAACTCTGGATATATGTTTATTTTAAAAGTTGTCTTTAACTATTTGTTTGTATATACTAAATATACTACATACCTACATACATTCATACATACATACATTTCGATTCACTTGCGTTTTCGCTGGGAATCTTTTATGCTTTAACACCCAGTTGGAATTTTTTGGCAGCGAGACAAAAAACGTTTACCAAAGCAGGTACATACTACGGAAAACGTTTTGTAGCCAGTAAGTTAAGTGTATGTTGGATGTGGTTTCGTATAAAAGAACTTGGTAACATACTGCTATCATTCGTGTGACCAACGGGTTTGAAAGTAACATCCTGGTGTCCCGATAATTACCTCCGGGTGGCCCAGATTTTCATAGTACGATTGCGTTGAATTTTACAATATTTTGACGAACATCCTCATCATTTTAAACAAAAGGCAACAGAAAAATAGAATCAAATTATCTATAACTCGTCTAATAAATTAAGGTTGAAAAATTTATATTTTTCCTAACAGAAATGGCCCGGTTTTGAGTTTGAGTGTTCCCGACTTTAGTACGTTTTTCAGGAAATGTCCCAGTTT
Source organism: Chymomyza amoena (assembly GCA_037043745.1). Taxonomy (NCBI): domain Eukaryota; kingdom Metazoa; phylum Arthropoda; class Insecta; order Diptera; family Drosophilidae; genus Chymomyza; species Chymomyza amoena. Next base: position 48,109 of record JBAMAX010004645.1, on the reverse strand, counting down.
CGCTTAAAATGAAGTTGGTCACACTAGCTATCATTCAAAACCAATTCAATAAAGAGCGCAGTGACGAATCTACGGAGGGTTATAGGTTCCTAAAAGTTGAAAAAATGGGTCAGTCAGTTTTGTTAGCTATCGGAATTTCTAAATAAGACGCAAAACAGTTAATCTTCTTCAATATTTATTTTGTCTCCTTCAAAATATGCCCCTTCTGAAGCAATACACATATGCCCACGCTTCTTCCAATCTTTGAAACATTCTTTATAGGCTTTGGCCGGGATGGCGTTCAGCTCTCTCGTCGCATTCTTTTAAATGATCGGTATGGAGTCAGAGGAAAAGAAAGTCACACGGGGCCAGATCTGGATTGTACGGTGCCTGGTCGATGGTATTAATTGAGTGTTGTGCCTTACGTCACGGCTCTTTATACATCTTTTACAGAGCTGTATTGGTTTCTCTGCAGGCCGTGCTTTAGCCGAAGGAGAAAGTTGTTGGTATGTCTCTCGGCGCACTGTCGTTTAATCTCCATCGAGATTTGCAGAGCTTGACGCCTAATTTTATGACAAAGCACTGCTCGAGATTAACCCAATCTTGGATCGCAAGTTGGCAAGTTCGGTTTGCTTGATCTCCCCATTTTGTGATCTCTTCGGTAGGCTCCTCAATGTTTCGAACGCCCTGCACCACTACATTTGAGCTACAAAAATGCAGTCCTACTACATTTTGAACCAGCCCTGTTTATTATTATTTTATGGTTGAACTTCTCCACAAACTTCTCCAAAATGCTTATAATTACCTCGGGTAGCGGTTGAGCCATGTCCGTCTGTCCGTTCGCCCGTCCGTCTTTATGAACGCCTAGATCTCGGAGACTATAAGAGCTAGAGACACCAAACTTTACCAGCTGGTGCTTCCTCAGCAGAAGAAGTTTTTATACCCTGTACCGTTTAGTAAAAAGGGTATATTAGTTGTGCAAGCCGAAAATGTATGTAACATATAGAAGGAGACGTCGGAGACATCCCAAAGTTACCTAAAATATGATCAGGGTGAATACCGAAGTCCATATACCGATGTCCGTCTGTCCGACTGCCCGTCTGTCCTGTCCGTTGTGAATGCCTAGAACTCAGAGATGGTAAGAGCTTTAGTAACCAAACTTTCATATAAGATTCCAAATTATTCCATAAGAGATAAGTTTATTTTATTTTTTTGATATCGGGGATAAATTATATAGCTCCCATAGGGGTGTCTGAGACGACCTCGACAAAAAAATGCGTTTTAGATGAATAATTCGTTTGTTTGAAGATATCGTAATCAATTTGGTATTCGAAAGTTTTTTATAGTTCTCAAGCACTGTTCCAAATTTGATCAAAATCGTTTGACTATCTCATATAGCTCCCACAGGACCGATCGGCCAAAATAACTTTTTTAAAGAAAATTCGTATATTTCGTTTTTAATAAAGATATCGTAACCAGATTTGGCATTCAGAAGTTTTTTAAGAGTACTTAAGCATTGTAACTAAATTTGAATAAAATCGGTTGACCAGATCATATAGCTCCCATAGGGCCGATCTTCAAAAAAATCGATTTTTGAACAAAATTTGTTGTGTTTCGGTTGTTTGTTAAGATATTGGGACCAAATTTGATATTCGTGAGTTTTCTATAGTTCCAAAGCATTGTACTAAATTTAATCCAAATCGGTTGACTATATCGTATAGCTCCCATAGGACGAATCGGTTCAAGAACAACGTTTTTTATACAAAATTCGATGTGTTTCGTTTGTTTGTAAAGATATTGGAATTAAATTCGGCATTCAGATCTATTTTAAGGTATTTAAGCACTGTGTCAAATTTTGATCGAAATCGGTTGACTATATCATAGCTCCCATATAGGAACGATCGGTCAAAACAAATTTGTTTGGTTAAAAATTCTTCTGTTTTTGGTTTTGTACAGGGTATCTCGAAGTCGTCCGCGCCCGACTTTACGTACGCCGTATTTATACCCTGTACAAGGAGAATACAAAATTTGTGCAATGTATGTGAAAATTTTCCTCGGAATCAGAAGGTTTTTTTAATCATGTCAAAATCGTTCCCCAAGTCCCCCGCAGTAGATTTTCGCGTGTCAAGATCATTTCGCGTTTTTTGGCCACACCGTTTTATATTTTAATCCGAAATTTAACAGAGTGATCCACGCATCTGTGTGTCAAAAATGAGACAAAATCGGACAAATACAGCAAAAGTTATAGTCAAAATTATACAAATTTCGCCTCCCCCTGCCTATAAACTGCGTCAATATTTGACTGTAGCTAATTATGGTTACAAGTGACCTCGAATCACTATTTTTGGTAAGCTGATTTATGTAGTCTCCAATAAACCAATCCACATCCAAATTTTATCGATGCGGACCTCCCACCCCCCTCAATCGATTTATCGTGTTTTTTCCCACACCCCCCAACATATCAACTTGAAACTTACCCCATATACTTTACATAGCTTCTTAGACGTAACTTTCGAGTTTCATTACAATCGGTAAAAATTTACGGAACTTATAGGCATAAATATCGAGTTTCACCGAAATAAAATTAATTCCAATTGGAGACTTCTTAGTAGGAATATGCAGTCAAATTTTTTTCGAGAGAAAAGGTACAGGGTATTCTAATTTCGGGAACCGCCTCGACTGTACCACATTTTTTTTTTAAATCTTCCAAAACCTACGTTAATAAATATAATTTTTTTGAAGCGAAAAAGTAATCTGTGATATTTTCACTAAAACACACAATAAAAATATGTTTCCGATGTTACAGTAAAGCTTTTTTTGCGAGTTCCCAAAAATGTAATTTCACTTTTTCTTCATCGCTATGAAATTTTATTCAAATGCATTCGTCATACGGGGATAAAAATCTTAAAGAATTTAATTTTCTATTTTAAAATTTGTTCGCTATATAAAATATATCGCTATATAATGTTAAAATTAGTTATAACGAGATCACAAAACTGGAGCGCACACATATATGCAACTATTTGCTAGCGCCATCTAGCGACAACAACTTATTTGCGCCATCTGGCGGCATACATAATAGTATAAGAGAAACTAATCGCAGCTAAGTAAAACTTTTTTCGTACGACGCCCGGATTAATACCCTTTTAAAGCTATTTGGTAATCGTAAATCTGCAAAATTTTAAAATATTCTTAAAATCACAAAGTTTTAAATTCATAGATTTATGAATAAGCAGATTTGCTTATCATCCAAACGGTGTATACAGGATGCGTATATCCATATTAACTTTCAAATCAGATAACATCTGGCTATAGCAAATTTCATTAAAAATTGCAAATTTTTTAGACGCAGCTGATTCATATCGATAAGTTTTGCTGTTTCTCATAGAAGAACTTTGCAGGGCATACGCATTTTTGATGAGAATTAAATTATTAAGATAGGGTACAAGTTTCAAAAGGTAAAGCCATAAATTACCCCAATATTCTATTCCACTTGCTTTCATTATTTTGAAAGTTTCTATTACAAACAGAAAAGATTTTTACATAACACTCAATTCCTTTGACGTCATAAGTTTAATAATACCAACAATTGATAATTTTCAGGGTACATAATCGCGTTGGGTGGGCCACTTGTTGAAAAATTCCATATTTACAACTTTTATAAACACACAAACTGAAGAATTTCCTAAGAAAATTAAGTTGTGTGCGTTAAAGTTGACCTATTTTTATGTAAATGAAAACTGAGAAAATTGTTTACTTATAGAAGAAAAACAATGGGAGTCCAAAGGAAAGAAAATTTTTGAACTGGAGCAGCTGTATATAAAATTTTTCCTTATCATCAGCACTGCATTGGTCTATCCGGCATTTGGACTTCTTAGGTGGCCTGGCCAGACAGATGAAGTTTATTTTTTGCCTTTTGGGGGTAGAGTCCCCAAATAATTTTCAAGCAGTATATTTTCTAGAATGTTAATGTCCAAGTTGGGTTAATGTTGCTTTTATAATCTCCAAGATTTAGGCACAAGTCTAGAATAATTTATTTTGTGCTCCTGAACGTATTAGATTTAACTTGTTGGGTACGTTTTCTTCTTTATGTTGCATATTTGTGCACAAACTTAATATACTCCATGTCTTTGGCACAGTGTATAAAAATGAATCATTTTTTATGACCAAGTGATAGTCAGATTTTTTTCGAACTTCAATTGATTCGTCACTTTGGGAATTGATTTCATAGGCAGACATGACAAATACATTGATACTTTTAAAAATCTGTTTAAATTATTTTTAGGTCTATATGTAATGAGTGCTTACTTGAAGAAATTGGCTCAAAAATACTTAAAAAAAAAGTCATTAAAATTCTAAGAAGTAAGAAGCTTGTACTAGAATATATTTTTTGGATTCTTTAATACTTTTTTTTGACTAGACCATTATTAAATTTAAACCATAACTTTTTTTTAATATTAATACTTCCTATATGTATGTATAATTACAAAATAAAAAAATAAAATAATTCGCTGACTGACTCCTTGGATGGGACATGGAGATCTCTATTAATTCTATATAATTACGAATCAAAAATGTTATACAATCTAATCAAGACGATGGCCGACTGTGTAAGACCCTGTAACTTTTTTTTCTCGAAAAACAAGTAATTTCCTGCATTTTCCTTCTAAGAGCTTGGATTTTTTTTTCGATAAATTCGTCAAATGAATCAGCTTAACAAAATTAGTGATTCCTAGGTCACTTATTACCGAAATAACGTAGAATTTAACATTGACGCAGTGTAGGTGAATTTGTACATATTTGACTATAGACTTATTCCAGTATCTGTTCGATTTAATAAATATTCATAATTTTTTCGTATTTCAATAAACTTTATCTTCTATTATATATGTGCATCGGCTGGCAAATATTCGTATCTCTAGCTCTTATAGTCTCAGAAATCAAGGGGTTTTGGAGAGATATACAGATTCGGCTCAATCGCTATCCGACGTTTATGACGAGCATTTTGGTATAAACGACTTGGGGTCTGCCACGCCTTCTTCTGGTCGATACATTGCTCAAATCTACTACCAATAGCTTCAGGGTATAAAAATCCATCGAAAGCCGTTCTTATATAAGGGGAGTGCCTGTAAAATGAGATTAGATTTTAACAATTAAAAAAAAAATTATCGAATTTTGAAGATTTCTCAAAAATATTCAGTATTAGGTCAAGCACCTATTAATAGTCATAGTGCGTTAAGCTTAAAAGCTTAAATTTTGCAATCCATCGGTTTTTAAAAATCTTACAATTGATGATATCTTATTCAGCTAGATCTTTGAATGTTTTTTTACAAAACAATTTTATTAAGTTTTGGTGAATCTTTGTTATTGTTCACACAATAGGCAAATATTTTGAAGTAGAGCTGGGCTCGATCTTTCGACCGATTCTAAAATAAAAATCGATTAATCGCACTAAAACGGTAGATAATGAGAGGAAAGGAAATCTATATACAAAATATAAAATTTATGCAATATTTTCTTAAATTTTTTTCCATAATAGATAAAAGAAATTCTTTTGATTTAAAACTTAAAAGAATACATAAAAAGCAAGCCAAAATCCATTTAATTCTAACTTAAGAAAAGAACATAAAAATAAAGTTACAATTCGTTTGATATTTTGAGATCTTTTTTCAATTTAAAAAAATAATAAAATTAAAAAAACAAGCGCTATTTGGTGGTGCTCTAAATTTAGAATAGATGTCAAAAGTGGATTCGACCCAAAAAACTCCCAGATTCACTATTGCCCCGAGATAAAAAACCTTTTTTGGGCTTGTAAATGAAAGGTCTAAGTCGATTTTTGAAAAAAACAACCTATTTTACAAAATGTGGGCGATTCGATCTTTTTGAATCTGGGAACTTTGAGAAAAAAAAACGATTTAAAATCGATGAAGAATTATTTTTTATTTTGAAGAATTATTTTTTACTGAAAAATGTTAACAGGCCTCGAACCCATTTTGGCTAAGTACAGTTGTTTTTTTGTCAAGTTTCCAATTTCTAAACCATTAACTATTTTTCTATAACTGGGGCATAGTATTTCGAATAAGTGAAAATATAATCTGTATTGAAACATTTGCGATTTGACTCATTTTAGTTTTTCTATGAAAAGATTAAAAAGCAAAGTTTTTTTTCAGTGGCTTTAGCTTTTAAGGTAACTACCGCTAACGTCTGAGCAAGAAATGGATTGAATAATATGCATTTGTTAAGAATCATTTATTTTTAGCGCTCCGAAAAAGATCTTCGGAATTAATTATGTTAAGCTTAACTTTTATTTATTTCTCAATGTTTTCAAACTAATAATTTCAAATGTAATACATGTTATCATACTTCTATGACCATTGAAAGCTACATACACTATGAAGTTTTATCGTAAAATAAACTAAAAGTGATTTGGGACTTAAAAAATATATATTTATGCCATCCCTAACATTTAATTTCCTTATAATAGATTAGTGTCCTATAGTTATTAAAAGCTTAAAGCTTGATCTATCACAAAAAATCGTGCAAAGCAATAATGCCAACTAACAGTAAATCGAAAGCTCCCATAATAGACAGTTTTTGTGGCAAATCAAGCTTTGATGGATCATACTTCAAACAAAAGCTCCAATAAGAGGCAGTTATTGTAGCAAATCAAGCTTCGAAGGATTATCCCCAAAACTATAAGGTGTTTATAGTCTAAATATAAAGCACCAAGGTGTCTTATATATCAGTCAAAAAAGAAAGGGGTGGCGGTCCGAAAGATTCTATATACCAAAGGGCATATCGCAACTATGTTCAAACGATTGAGGTTTATCCGCCCCTCCGTCTGTATGAACACAAGGCCTAGAAATTCAAAATTTTGCTAGCAGCTCATAGACCCATGTGAGGTCAAGCCTTTTGAATTAAGTCGATATGTTGCCCCGTTCCCTTTTAGGAAGGTAGCTCAAGAAATAAAGTTTGTTTCGCACGTGGGACCGGCTGAGTAGCATAATCTTCCCGACCTAGCCAAAAAATTAAGTTGGCTTCGGAACTTCTGACTGACTGGGTATGAATCTTCTTAATGCATTCTCAAATGAAGAAGATACTCTTGCCAGATTGGAAACTCTCGCGTTAGAACTTGACAGAGATATGGAAACCGTGATGCTAAAAATGAATCAGTTCCGACAAATAAAACAAAAGTTATCCAAAAATATTCCCATTGTAATACAAGATCGCTATAGTCATCAAGTGTGGTATGTAGCATCATGTACATATGTGCCAAATAAACAAAGCCACGTCATCCCCGCCGCAATCAATATGCCGTGTTTTCTTCCGCACCCCCCTCCACACCGCTCACTTAAAGCTTTCCACGTATCGTATACTTTATATTACTTTTGTGAATTTCCAATCTCATCAAAGTCGGTAGAAATTTAAGGAACTACTAGATAAAAAAATGGCATACTAATAGAATATCTATTCTACGGAGTATTACAGTATGCTAGAAATATATTTTAGGAAAAAAAGGTTTTATAACCAAAACCCGGTAGAAATTTGACGAACTTCTAGGTACAAAAAATATTTCAATTGAAAATTGTATGCAGAAATTTATTCCAGTAAAATAAAGGTACAGAGTGTTCCATGCTGGTTGGGCAGCATAAGGTACAAAGGTTTTATAAGGGAGAAACGAACCTCAACAAAGTCGGTAGAAATTTAAGGAACTTCTCGGTAAAAAAATATTTAAATTGAAAATTGCATGTATACTGCCGAGAATAGGCACATGGAGTATTATAGTATGCAGAAATATATTTTGGGGAAAAAAGGTACAGGGTTTTCCACTGACGGGAATCATAAGGTAGAAAGGAATTATAAGGAACAAGACGTCGGAGACCGCTTAGAATAACTAAAGCACGATCATGAGAATTAGAGAAGTCGATATACCCATGTACATTAGGGTGGTCACCGATGGTATGGCAAATTTTAAAACCGACGACTTTGAATATCTTTGCAATAATTTTAGCTGCCTGAAAACTTAAAGACGATCCGAAAGTATTTGATGGAGTCGAAAAAAGAAGCAAGAAAAAGAAAACTTTTTAGGCAGTGGCGTTACTATAATCGTAAGATGTTGCGAAAAAGTCGTCTGAGACCCCTGAAGGTACCTAAACTCAGAATGGCTAGAACAGTCGATATATCGATGCCATCCGTCCGTTCACATGAACGCCTAGATCTCAGAGTTGGCAGGAGCTCAGAATAACCAAACTTTTAGATTTAGATCTACCTATTATGTTTCGGGTGATCAAGTTTGTTTGTTAAGTTAAAACCTTGAAACTTGAAATAGAGTGTTCATTTCGTTTTTGGTTATTATAGACAAAAAGAAACAGATTTTGAAGTCATGAAGCATAAAATATTACAAATTTCGTACGTTTTGGGGATTACATGGTCCAGTAACCCGAAAGACTTTCTTACTTTTTCGACACAATGCCTACTTTATACTGAAATAAAGTTGGGAGCTTTGATAAAAGGGTGATTTTTTTAGAATCATAATAAATCAAGAATATATATTTTTAATATTAATAAAACGGCGTTTATAAGATAGAATTTTTAATGACATTAATGTTGTATATTAGTTCGTCCTAGACGTAATCTTCAAGTTAAATTTTCACAAATCGGGATCGGGTTCCGACTTCTCTGCCATTATTTTGCAAGCTCTGATATAAGGGTGTTTTTTTTAGAGTCACACATGTTTAAATTATAATAAATTAAAGAAATATATTTTTAATAATATCAATGAAATGGCCTTAATTAGATAGAAATCTTTATGGCATTAATGTTTAAATATGATTTTGTCCTCGACGTACAATTTTCTGAAAGTTTCCATATTATTCACAAACGTATTTCTCTTGCGAATATCTGCTTCGAAGTATTCAATTGTTTCTGGTTCGACGTAGTGAAAGTTATTTTCTATGGATGTAATGGTATTTCGGCCAAAAGCTTGTGGATTATCCTCACTTAAAATGCAGACAATTTTGCTTATCCTACCATTACATAAAAGAAATGTTTTTCTTCTCATCTGTTTGAAATGTGTAGTCAACATAAAGCTGTGTATAGCAGAAGATATTAAGTTGTCATGTCTTTATAAAGTAAGACAAGTTGTAGCGAACATGTGTAGAAAGAAGCTACATTTGACTGAAGAGGAAATCGAAAGAGCCCTGCAGCCGGTGATGGCAGGGCTAAGAATTGGCTGAGCGAATGCCGAGCAGGTTTACTTATAAAAAGAAACTATCATGCTTGTTCAGACATTTGTGGTTGCTCATGAATATTAGCAGTGTTGTCAACTCAAAGTTGTGACCTCTAAAATAGAACACGCTCGTATATACACTTCGAATGTGTAAGAAACCAAATTGTGGAATCCGCACCTGGTTTGGTGAACTAAGGATCAGTTTCTTACAGCAGTTTCTGGAGGAGAGCAACTCCCTATTTTACAGCAAAATGAAGTTGGTTTGGTTAGTGGGTTGGGACATTAACGGTTCCACGAGGGGTTCCGGCTTTGGACGACTCCCATCCTCTTTTTTAGTTTTGCGAGCTCTGATATATAAACACGCTCTATGACCAAATCGTTGATCCGCACCTGGTTTGGGAACTACGGATAAGTTTTAAAACAATTTTGGAGGAGAGCAACGCTCTATTTTATAGCAAAATGAAGTCGGCAATAGGTTGGGACATTAACGGAGCTCCCCCTTTTTTTTTACTTTTGCGACCTCTGAAGAACACCCTGTAAGACTAGATGACTACGGATCAGTTTTAAAACACTTTTGGAGGAGAGCAACTTTCTATTTTATAGCAAAATGAAGTTGGCAATAGGTTGGGACATTAACGGATTCACGAGGGGTTCCGGGCTTAGGACCGACTCTCCCCTCTCTTTTTTACTTTTGCAAGCTCTGATATATAAACACTTTGAAATGAAGAACACGCTCTATGACCAAATCGTTGCATCCACACCTGGTTTGGGAACTACGGATTAAGTTATAAAAACATTTTTGGAGGAGAGGAAACCCCTAATTTCACATGCAAAATGAAGTTGGCAATAGGTTGGGACATTAACGGATTCATGAGGGCTTACGGATTTGCATAGCTCACCCCCTTTTTTTTTACTTTTGCGACCTCTGAATAACACCCTGTAAGACTAGATCGTGGATCCCCACCTGGGTTAGGAACTACGGATTAGTTTTAAAACACTTTTGAAGGAGAGGAACTCCCTATTTTATACCAAAATTAAGTTGGGAATAGGTTGGCACATTAGCGGATCCACGAGGGGTTCCGGGTTTGGACGACTCCCCCCGAGCTCTGATATATAAACACTTTGAAATGAAAAACACGCTCTTAGACCACTGATTTGGGAACTACGGATCAGTTTTAAAAAACTTTTGGTGGGGACGAACTCGACTGCTTGTTCAGAAATTTGAAGTCGCCTTTGCTGGCATGGGGCAGCATAGGAATATACAGGTTACCTAACGATCTATATTGTAATCTATATATGTAGTATAGATGGCAAATCTCGACTTTATTTTTGTTATAACAGTTGTGGGCTGCCTTAACTTTAACCTGTTATACAGAAATTTGTTTTTTGCACTAAATTTATGTAACCTTGTGCTCAAAGCACAGTTTATAAAAAAAAGCTCATGATGCGTTCCACAAAGTCCTAGTGGGTGGTTTGGAGTGCTCTACGTACATACAACCCTCAGCATACTGCTATATGTACATATTGTCTCGTCTTTTGGGCTGTTTCTTTGCTGCTTGCTGCTCTTCTCTTCTCTCTTGGCTTGGCGCGCAGCGCGGTAATCGTTGTTGGCCGAAATTATACTTTCTTCTGCCACCCACTCCCACTGGCTGTATGTGTATGTGTGTGTGTGTGCGTGTGTGCTTTTCGATATATTTGTTGTTGTTGTTGTTGTCTTTTGGTTTGTTGTTTGTTGTTGCGCTTGTGCTGCTGCTGCTTGTTCGATCTTCGTGTGCTCAGTCTGTTTGTCTGTCTGCTCACCGTCGCCGTCGCAGCCGTCGCCACCCATTTACGTTTACAGTGGGGGATCTGTTCTTCATCGTGCTGCTGGCGGCGCTGCTTTTGGCTGCTGCTGCTGCTGCTGCTGCTGCTGCACAGTTTTCTTCTACTGGTGGCGCTGGCGCTGGCACTTCTGGGTCGGTCGCATGTACGATATTCAGCTTTTGCTGGCGCGACATCAGTTTTGAGTTGGCTATCAACGCGAGCGGGTCTTTCTCTGTGCAAGCGACAAACGTAGATATTCCCAATTTGTTTTAAATATTGTTTTTTTGTGTGATTTCTTATACGTACATATATATATGTATATATGTTGTATATATATATATATATATGCATTTTTTTGTATTTTTTTTTCGTTGAAAAAATTATAAAAAAAGAGCTTTTCAAACTCGCACAATACATATAGAGCTATGTTGTATCGAAATATGTATATACTACATACAAACGTTTGGCGTTTTTTTTTTTTTGTATTTCGCCTGCTGAACGGGCGCATTTTTCAATTTATTTCAAATATTTACTACATGCGTTGACGTTGACGCCGAAAATAAAATATCAAAACATACTATTTTTAAACCCAATGAAGAAGAAGCTGAAAAACTAAAAAAAAAGCAAGCAAAAACCCAAATATAATAAAGCTGCAAATTAACGTGTTATACAACTATTTTATATATAAATTTTTTTTTAAAGATCGGAAGCAGACAAAACTTGAGTTTAGGTTTTTACAGACTGAAGTTTTTTGTTTAGTGCAAACGCGCCAATATTTCAAAACAGCTTAACTATCAAAAACTCTCTCTTTCTCTCTTTTTTTTTAAGATTAATTTTTAAGGATATACTGCGAACGAAACTCTTTTTTTTTTCTAAACTACTACTACTTCCAACTATTAAAATAACTTAAGATTTGCTAAAAAAAAAGTTTATAATTTGAACAAAACTAAATTTTACTTTCAACAAAAAACCAACAACAACAACAACCAAACCAAATAAAAATTACAACAACAACAAACAATCAACGTTAAAACGACGCAGCCCCCGAAATAATTCTCTGTTGCCCATCAATAGAACTACGCCTTTTAATAACTATAAAAAAATAGTGTACCACCAAAAAACAGCCACAAAATGATGATGGAGAACGGGCTCTCCATGGAGTACGGCGATGGCTATATGGAACAGGAGGAGGAATGGGAGCGCGAGGGACTGCTCGACCCTGCGTGGGAGAAGCAACAGAAGAAGGTAGGTTAAAACTTTTGAAAAAATACAAAAAAATACAAAAAAATACCAAAAAAATTCCCAAAAAAAGTACCAAAAACTTGACTTTAAAAACGAAGCAACATGTTGCTATATGTATGTATATATAGACACATGTATATATGTATGTGTGTGGGCTGCGTGTGCGGCTGTGTGTGTGTGCGCGCGCATATATAGCAAAAAATCATGCTATATTTTTCGATTATGTTTCAATATTTGTATGAGAGCCAAAAAAAAAAAAAGAATTTCAAAAAAATTCAGAAAAAAAAGCTCAACGCATTTTAAAAATAGAATATTTCATGGTTCTTCGAATATGTTGGCTGAATTTTTGAGTTAAAAATGCCGCGTTTTGAAGACAGACAGTTAAGCAGTTTAGAGCTGGCAACGGGGGCGGGTGTGTACAACCATAGCCGAAAAACCCTTAGCTGCAGTTTTTGGTTGACCCAATTTTGTGGCTAGCAATGTAAGACAAGGCCAAAAGCAGCGCGGGCTATAAGATCGTAAAGACAAAAGCGGCAAGTAGCGGTAAGGGAGTTAACAGATACTCAGATATGATACGATATGATATGATAGCTAGCTGTAGTAGTCATGTAAACAATAACAATGCTGGTAATTAGTTTCGAGATAACTGTGTGAATGATCTATAAGTCTTTAGGCATATATATATGACAGACAGTTCATTTTTCTAGTTGGAACATTTAGTGCAAGGCCAAGACGTTTTTGACGCCCACAATTTTCAAAAATAGCCAAAAAACTAAACGTACAACGGCAACGACTGACTGCACTTAGCCAACTCATAAGATAATCAAAATTCCGTCAGCCAGCAAAACGCTTTACTGCGTCTTTTTAAGCGATTTTGGGCACAACCCCAATTTTGTTTATGAACATGACACATTTTTAATTTTCTTTAAATACTATATAGACAGAGATTTCGGATTTCGTAATATTTGTGTTGTACCTTTACAAGTTGACGAAAAATATAAATAATAAATATATTTATTTTTTTGAGCTACAGCAAATCATTAAATTTTTGTTTACAACGTCAACAACGCAGCCAAAAATTCCTAATTTAATTATACATATTGTAGCTAGTATAGCTAAATGCATGCATATAGGCGCTATATATATATATTATGTACATATGTACATATGTACACTAATTGTAGCTGTTTTTAAACAAACAAAATGGCTAAAGAGTATTTGTACATTGAGCTGTTTTGGACTGTGATTCAATTATGCGTCATCAGCAGGAGCTGGCAGCAGACTAATTGTAAAAATAGTGTATACAATAACAATAACAACAATTGTGCATATATGTACAACTATATATATATATATATATATATATGTATAAGTTTAAACAGTTGTTTTAACAAATCAATCAAATCAATTTGAGCATTTTAACGGCTATTTGCATACAAAACTGACAAAACGTTAGTAGCGCATTAGTGCGAAAGAGCACATGCTAGCAGCCTCTCAAATTACATTCAGCCAAAAATGGTGTGCCAGAGCGAGTGCGCCGAAAAAGCTTTATTATTATAATTTTTTTTGGTTTTTTTTAAAAGCTTTGCGCGCGGAAAGAGCGCGCACAGAGAGAGCGAGCGCATTACGCTTAGCAGTCTTGCATTTTTGTTGTTTTATTTTATTTGCGCTCTTTTTTTGCGCATGCGTCTTGCACAATTAGCTGAGCGTAAGTTGCGTGCGTTGATTGGTTTTTAGCTGCGTTCCATCAATAACGGTTACGCGCCTAACGGTCTAAAAAATGCAGTTAGTCAAAGCTTTGACGCTTTTGACGAGCGCGGCACAGACAGAGACAGAGACAGGACAAAACTGCCATTGTTAAGCTTAAGTAGCTCAGCTTAGAGCTGAACGCTGAACTGAAAGTTTTTGTTTTTGGTAGCAGCGAGAGATTTGCATTAACAGTTGCAGCTCTTCTTGTTGCTTTCTAATGCGCTGCTTAAACGCAGCTTATTTAAGCTGGTGTCTGTGTGTGTGTGTTTCTGTGTGTGTGTTTGCGTTCTAAACGCCGACTGCAACTGCAATAACACGAAACTGGCTAACAACAACGAGCACAACAACAACAGCAACGATAACAACAACAACTGTTGTCAGTTGGCTTTGGTTAGCCAAGAACCGGCAACCACCGTTGCTTCTCGTCGTCGTCGTCGTCGTCATTGTCTTTATGCCTTGGCCAGGCCTACAACAACAACTGCAACTGCAACAAGAACGCCAACAGCATCTTAGCCTCATCAGTATAACTGTAACTGCTAATAAAGCGTTGCCCCATTTTCTTCAATATATATGTAACATGTTGCGACAACGACAACAACTCTGGTTGACAGTGTCTGCCAGCTCCAAACACGTTTCCTATATTCTTGCCAAGACCAAGATCCAAGCACCTACCTAGCTGTTACACCCATTCAAAAAAATATGTCTATATAGCGGTGCTTGATTGTTCTACAAGTTTATTGTAATGCGTACTACAGTAAAAAAAAAAGAAATATCAAACGCTTTCCTTTTCATTTTCCGAACTACGACTTAACTGACGTCTAGTTGTAGTTGGCCGGGCCGGGCCGGCACACAAAGCCCAATTATGATCACCGTTCTATGTTATGTTAAACAGTTGCTGCAGCATCTTAAAGATACACACAAACAACAACAAAAACTGACGGAATGCACAACAACAATGTCAACTCCAGGTTGTGCCAGAAATCGCTTGCAGTTGTGTGACGTCACAGGAGCTTAGGTTCTTAAAGCTACTTTGTTACAAAATCGTTTAAAAGACTTGGAAGCTCGTTGTTGTAACGTACTTAAAGATACTTTTTCGATTAATTAACTTTTAAGCTTTTTATAGCAACTTTCCTGAAGATACTAAAAAGTATCTTAAAGATAGAAGTATCTTCAATATACTTTTTTCTCTAAAATCAATTTTAAAAAGTATTTCTTGCAGATCTCAAAAAATGCAACAACGTTCTTAAAGATGCTTTTTTTAAAATCGATTGAAATAGTTTCTGTGACGTCACATGGGCTTATGTTCTTAAAGATACTTTGTAACAAAATCCTTTAAAAGACTTGGAAGATTGTAGTAACGTACTTAAAGATACTTTATCGTTTAATGTTTTAAAATCAACTTTTAAGCTTTTTATAGCAATGTTTCTAAAGATCTTCTTCTCTCATCCTTCAATCCCAGTGGAGTATAGGGCCTCTCCTGAAGATACTAAGAAGTATATTTAAGATTTTTTTAGCTCACTGCTGTAAAATCAATTTAAAAAGTATTTCTTGAAGACTTAAAAAATGGAACAACGTTCTTAAAGATGCTCCTTTTAGAGCTTTTTTTCAAGCTTTTTCTAGCAATCTTCCTGAAGATACTTAGAAGTATCTTTAAGATTTTTTTTTTAGCTCAATGCTGTAAAATCAATTTTAAAAAGTATTTCTGGCGGCCTACTTCTACTACTACTTATTCTGGACTCCTAAGTGGAGCATAGAGCCTCTTGGTTACATTCATCGTGTTGTCGTTATAACCTCTAAATCCTCTGTGCTGGCTGCCGTAACAGGGGGATTGACCAATAATTGTTGGGTACCCCTTGGAGACATGTTACAATTATTGCTTTGTTCCATGTTATTCTGACATATTTTATGAGAATCAATGAGTGATGGGCTTAAAGACTCTTTAGTTAGAAGCCGCCACTGTTATGAGAGAAACAGACGCTTACCTGATTGGCAATTTGACTGCCAAAAAGACTTCAGGATTTGTTGTGGACTGCTCTTAACTTCAAGAGTCTTCCTCGACCTTACCGGCATGGGTGGCCCTACCGACAGCTATGCCACTGCCGGCATTGCTCTTGGATTCATGGCCCCTAAAAAGCCCTCTCACCAAAGACAAGGTGGCAATTCTCGAGAGGGTGGCCTAAAAAAATTTAACAACGTTCTTAAAGACGCTTTTTTTAAGACTTTTTATAAAGCTTTTTGTAGCAACGTTCCTGAAGATATTAAAAAGTATCTTTAAGATACTTTTATCTGTAAGATCAATTTTAAAAAGTATTTCTCGCATACTTCAAAAAATCTAACAACGTTTTTAAGGATGATTTTTTTTAAATCGATTGAAAAAGTTGAAAGCTTTTATTGCAACTTATCTAAAAGGTACTTTTTTTGCTCAATGCCCCAAAATACTCATATTCATATTGTAGCAATTTTCTTAAAGATATATCTTTAAGATCTTGAAAAAAATGTAATAACGTTCTTAATGATATTTTTGATATATTATATATGGTAGCAAAACTAAAAAAGTATCGTTAAGATTATTTACCTAATGCTCAATTTCTAGCGGGCTTAAAAAAAATGTATCAAAGTTTCTAAAGATTCTTTTTCGCTCAATGCCTCAAAATCGATTGTAAGAGTTACAGCTAGTAAAAATAATAATAATAATAGATAATAGAGTGCAGATAGATAGAGTTATTATTGTTACAACGTTTTTCAAGATACATTTTAGCGCAATGCCTCAAAATCGATTGGAAGTTTTATCTTGCAGACTTATAGATAGATATTTTTTATATATGTTACCTGTTATATATTGTAGCAAATCTAAAAAAGTATCGTTAAGATAGTAAATAATCTGCTCTTATATCAATTAAAAAAAAAAGGTCTAGCGGGGTTTAAAAAAATGTAACAAAGTTTCTAAAGATACTTTTTCACTCAATGCCTCAAAATTCGATTGTAAGAGCTATCTTGCAGATATATAAAGTTATTATTGTTAGAACGTTCTTCAAGATACTTTTTTGCGAGATTATATATTGTAGCCAAACTAAAATAGTATCGTTAAGAATTTGTACTCAATTTTAAAAAGAATCTCTAGCGTGGTTCCTAAAGATAATTTTTTGCGCAATGCCTCAAAATCGATTGTAAGAGTTATCCTGCAGATATCTTAAGTTATTATTGTTACAACGTTCTTCAACGTTCTCAAAATCGTTTGTAAGTGCTATCTTACAGACTTATAAAGTTGTAGCAGCAACGTACTCAAAGATACTCTTTCTTTGAGCTTTTAAAATCAATCTGAAAGATACTATTTGGTTAAATGACAGATTCGTTTCGCTTTAAACGTTTTTATGGCTTGAAAAAAGTTTCAAGGACACGTTGTTTTAAATATATCTTAAAAAGCAACATGGCTAAAAGATTATTTATTAGCATGATGCTAAAAATACTCTATAAAAAGATACATATTTCGAAGATATTGCCCGAGTCAAGCAATTGTGCTAAAATCTGTTTGAGGTACAATAGATCTCTAGCACAAGATGATATTTCCAATATTTTAGACTAATAAAAATTGTAATGTTTAGTGCATTGAGAAAAATTTAGCTCAAAGATACTTTTTGTATCTAAAAGATACTTTAGACAATTAAAAATTTGTATTTTGAGTATTTTGAATTTAAAACATTTTTTTTTGTTTTATCTAAAAGATATTTTTATCTTCAAAACTAACATAGCTGAAAAATAATTTTTTAGCAAGATTTATTAATTGAAAAATTAACGTAAAATATAACTTAATAATTATTTTGTAACTATATATTTTAAATACTTAAAAAAAATATGCATATGTATCTCAAGGATGCTTTTTTGCTGCATGACAGCGCATTTGATTAAATCAATTAAATATAGCTCAACATACATTTTTTTATATATATAAATACAAAAATATTTTAAATATTTAAAAAAAATATTTGTTTGTATCTCAAGGATACTTTTTTGCTCAATGATAGATACGTTTTGCTTAAAGCGTTTAAATATAGCTCAAATTATATTTTTTTGCAAGATATTTCAAAAATTTGAAATCAAATATTTTAAAGAAATATCAAACATGCTAAAAAAAAAATATTTATCTTACTCTAATGATTCTATTAAATCGGCTTAAATAAGCGATTTTAATCTATTTAAAAGAGATTTTTAGCAAAAAGATACTTTTAGCTTAAATATACTTTTAACTTAAAGATACTTTTTAAGTAAGATATTTGAAATACCAAAAAAACCTTTAAGTTATTGTTATCAAGATATTTAACAAATGCGATAAGAACAAATACAGGGTGCGCCATTTGAATGTGGTCGATGGAAATATTGAATAACTTTGACAGATTTCAACCGATTGACGTCGTCGAACACATTTTGGAAAGGTTATTGCATTACAATTTTAACCATGAATCGATTCACGCCCAAAGAACGCGCGGAAATAGTGACAATGTTCATTAAATCGGAGCCCGATTTTTGGGAGCGAATTTTAATGACTGATGAGGCCCATTTACGCTATCTGGCACTGTAAATAAACAAAACTGTCGCATTTGGGGAAAGAAAATCCTCATACTATCCATCAAACTCCACTGCATGATCAGAAAGTGACTGTTTGGGCCGGTGTCTGCTTCAATATTTCCATCGACCACATCAAAAGGGCGTACCCTGTATCATTTAAAAAAATTTCATACATCTTAAAGATACTTTTTGCTCATTAAGGTATATACTTTGAATAAATCGATTAAAGATAATTTTTGGCAAAATATTTTAAAAAGCTATAAGAAAGGAATTCTAGAGACTATTTTTTATCAAGATAGTTCAAATATTCTTAAACCGAAATATATTGCAAGATACTTTTTGACTTAATGACAATTCGTCCTGATTTAAAATATTCAAAATAAAATATATAAAATAAAAAAAAAACTTTTGAAGTAAGATATTTTGACTACCAAGTATCTTAAAAAACATGTAAAATTCATCAATCAAGATATTTAAATAAGTATCGGTAAGAAAAAGTTTATCTTTGAGATACATTTTAGCTCAAAAACAAATTATTTTCGATTAAATCAACTAAATTATTAATTATAAAGTATCTTAAAAAACTGGAAAATACATCAATTAGGATATTTAAATAAATATCAGTAAAAAAAATGTATCTTAGAGATACATTTTACATACTTTTCAAAAACAGATTCTGTTTGATTAAATCAATTAAATTTAGTCATATCAAATGTCTAAAAAAGAGAATATCAAATAGATTTTTAGCAAAATCTTAAATTTATTTAAACAAAAATGTATCTCAAAAATGTTTTTTGAATTATTAATATGTGAAATTAACTGAAATGGTTTTATTAAGATTTCAGTCACAATGTGATATTGTAAAAATCATTAAAAAATGTATCTTTAAGATAACTTTTCGAACAGCAATATAGCTCAAAGATATATTTTTAACAAAATGGCTATATGAAATATTAATATCTTTTTTTATTGGTTTATTTTAAAAGTATCTCAAAGATGCTCTGACAGATTTTTCTAAGTACAAAGTTCATAGCTAGATTTCTGGCACAAAACGATATTTCAAATATTTTAGACTAATAAAAATTTTATTTTTTAGTGTATTGAGAAAAATGAAGCTAAAAGATACTTTTGTATTTAAAAGATATTTTTGTAGCTAAAAGATATTTTTGTATTTAAAAGATATTTTTGTATCTAAAAGATATTTTTGTATATAAGACATACTTTTGCATCTAAAAGATACTTTTGTAGCTAAAAGATACGTTTGTAACTCAAAGATACTTTTGTATTTGATGAAGATTTTGTATTCAAAAGATATTTTTGTGTCTAAAAAATATTTTAGACTAATAAAAATAAGTGCATTGAGCAAAATGTAGCTCAAAGATACTTTTATATTTAAAAGATATTTTTGTAACTAAAATATATTTTTGTATTTAAAATATACTAATATATCTCAAATACACTTTTGTATCTAAAAGAAACTTTTGTAGCTCAAAGATACTTTTATATTTTAAAGATATTTTTGTATCTAAAAGATATTTTTGTATCTAAAAGATATTTTTGTATATAAAAGATATTTTTGTATATAATATACAATTGTGTCTCAAATATGCTTTTGTATCTGATACTTTTGTATCTCAAAGATACTTTTGTATTCGAAATAAAAGATAGTTTTGTATCTAAAAGATATTTTAGACTAATAAAAATTTAAATTTTAATTGCATTGAGAAATTATTGTATATAAAACACTAACTATTGCATCTAAAAGATACTTTTGCAGCTAAAAGATACTTTTGTAGCTAAAAGATACTTTTGTATTTCAATAAAAGATATTTTTGTATCTAAATGATATTTAAGACTAATAAAAATTTAAATTTTAATTGCATTGAGAAATTATTGTATATAAAACACTAACTATTGCATCTAAAAGATACTTTTGCAGCTAAAAGATACTTTTGAAGCTAAAAGATACTTTTGTATTCCAATAAAAGACATTTTTGTATCTAAAAGATATTTAAGACCAATAAAAATTTAAATTTTGAGTGCATTCAGAAATTATTGTATATAAAACATACTATTGCATCTAAAAGATACTTTTGTATCTCACAGATACTTTTGTAACTCAAAGGTACTTTTGTATCTTAAAGATACTTTCTTCTTGCTATTACTTTTTCAAGCTTTAAAAGGTCTAGGCACACAAATCCAAGCTGCTTTTACGCAAAAAAGTATCTTTAAGATGCATTCAATCGTTTATTTGTTACTCCAAGAGCGATTTCGAGCACAACACTCAACTCAACTATGTAAACATTTTTTTGTATCGAAAACGCGATTGCAAACAACAAACTGACAGGCTTTAAGTGCAAAAACTGGTTTGCCACATGGCTAACACACACACACATACATATGTACATAGCTATATACATACATACATATATATACATAGCTACATGAAGAGTTTACTCGTTTTCTCCTTGTTCTTGTTGTCCTAATTCGGTAAAAGAATAACTGTTATTGTCAACTGGCGTCAGTTGAAGAGACAAATAGAGCTGTTTGGTAGCGAAACGCTCGAAAAATCTTAATCAGTTACTAATTAATATTTGTTTTTATTCCCAGACCTTTACCGCTTGGTGTAATAGCCATTTACGCAAAGCTGGCACTGCCATTGATAACATCGAGGAGGACTTTCGCAATGGCTTGAAACTGATGCTGTTGCTGGAGGTTATCTCGGGCGAGACATTGCCCAAGCCAGATCGTGGCAAGATGCGTTTCCACAAAATTGCCAATGTGAATAAGGCGCTGGATTTTATAGCATCGAAGGGTGTACATCTGGTATCGATTGGCGCTGAGGAAATTGTTGATGGCAATTTAAAAATGACATTGGGCATGATCTGGACGATTATCTTGCGTTTTGCTATACAAGATATTAGCGTTGAAGAGATGACCGCCAAGGAGGGTCTGTTGTTGTGGTGCCAGCGCAAGACAGCGCCGTACAAGAATGTTAATGTACAAAACTTCCATCTGTCGTTTAAGGTGAGTGTCAGCCAAATATAAAAAAGATGTTCTATATATAAAGGATTTGGTTTTTAGGATGGTTTGGCCTTCTGCGCGCTCATTCATCGTCATCGTCCAGACTTGATTGACTATGCCAAGCTTTCCAAAGACAATCCATTGGAGAATCTCAACACTGCCTTCGATGTTGCTGAGAAATATCTTGATATTCCTCGGATGTTGGATCCTGATGGTATGTATAGACAGTTGCCTTTTGCAGCAGCTGTAGCTACTCTTTTTAGATAACTAGTTAGTGTTTAGGTCCTGAAGTTACGCGCTTAATTTAAACAATCTTGGTTTTATAATTTTATACCAAAACCAACCAACACACAACAACAACAACAACACCAACTACACCAACTATGCCCATAGATTTAATCAACACTCCGAAACCGGATGAACGTGCCATCATGACGTACGTCTCCTGCTACTATCACGCCTTCCAGGGAGCTCAACAGGTTGGAAATGTGACGCATGTACCCGAACCCACAAGACAATACACCTACGTCCCGAATAATTACAATGTGACTAAACTTCACAACAATACATTTAAATATTATATATTCCATTTCTTGTTCTATATTGCAGTTTGTTTTTTGGAAACCCAAAAAATATTTGGCTCAAATAAAAAGAAAAAAAAAAATACATGCTAAATGCTCTATGTTGCATATACATACATATATACTGACTGTTTGTATATATGTATCATTGTCTTGGCCTTGCTTCTGCGCGCTTTTTTTTATATATATATATGTAAAACAATATATTGCAGTTATGCAACAACTGCCCCCCCCAAAAAAAAAGTTTATATACTACTAAACGTGCTATATACTAAACTAATTCGAAAGATTTCCTCCGAACTCCTCCAAAATAGTCCAAAATAGTCGCACTTGCCTGTTTAGAACCAGGCCAAACTCAACTAGTCTTAATACTAACTTGCTTGATCGATCAGGTTTATGCCCAAAAAACATTCAAATTTAGCGCTAAAAGTAATTGGCGCATGCGACTGCAGTGTGACCAGATTTTATTTTGGTTATATTGTTTGTTCTAAGTTACTTTTATGCCTAAATGTCTGTGTGTGTGTTTGTTTTTTTACGTACCCCTGGTTTGCTTTAAATTTACTTATAACTTATTTACATATATACTATATATGCCTGTTAAATCTAACCATAATCTATATATATTTGTGTTTCGTTGATTTATATTTTTTCTATCCTGCTCATCAAAATGCCATTAACACCAACAACAACAACTACAACAACAAATGCTACGCTGCTACAACTACAACAACAACAACAACAATACAACGACTGTTATCCCTACTATCGATACACCACCACCACCACCGATAATCGATCATCGTTCATCGTTTATCGCTCATCGCGCTCATACAGATTTGCAGAATACTGCTTTACCCGATGAACGTGCGGTTATGACCTATGTATCATCGTATTACCACTGTTTTAGTGGTGCTCAAAAGGTCTGTTATACATACACACACACACACATACCTATACACATGCACTACACCCACATCCACACATCCACACACCCACATCCGCATCCACACCTCTTTAGTCAACCACACCACACCTCTCACAACCAACCACAAAACATTTACCCGCCCACACAAACTACAAATTCTATTCATACTACATCTAAAAACTATTGCACAATATTATAATTGTCTAGCACTTTTTCTATAAATAATCATATAGTATGGTTTTTTTTTCTTATTTTTGTTTTTGTTTATGTTACGGATAATTTTTTCAACTACTATGCGATGTATCATAGATACGTTTTGAGATTTTTGTAGACTCATAGACTCAGTTCGTAGAGTATGTGACAGTGTCTCTTATAAAAGTTATAAATATCTATCGATAAATTCCCTGACAGCCTATTTTGTCAGTCACCCCTAGGTGAAGCATGGGGATCTCTGATCGAATAGCAAAATATAGCAAAATTCTTGAAAAAGTAAATTTAAAAAAAATTATTCGAAAAAAATACCTGATGGACTAAAGACCCTAATTGGCCGATCCAAGCAGCTTACAACCTCCAGCTTTACGCTAGGTACCCTCTGATAAGCCCCTGGATACCCCTTTCCAAGGGTGAGCTAATGTGAGAAGCCGGCCCCTTAGGCCCTCTTCCCTAAGAAACCTAGTACTCTCCATAACATTATAAAAATGAAACGTCAATTACATTTTACAATTTTTTCTTCGTATGGGTTCCTCACAAAGAGGTGGAAACAGCGACCATAAGATCTTTTGTACGATACCCATAAATTACGGCAAAAGACTTTCCGCTTTCCGCATGAATAGCAGTAGGTGTTTTGCTGGTATTGACCTATGATGGAGGGGACTACTCCGTTTCTTTTCCATGTGACAGGCTCTGTCCCATACCAGCGCTGGGCAGTCACAGAGAATATGTTTGGTGGTTTCATCGTCCTCGAGACAGAGTCTGCATTCTGAAGAGTCCGATAGGCCAATTTTCTGTAGATGGTACCTACCAGGAGTTTTAAGTCCGCTCTGCCAAGACCTTTTGTCTTGATCATAGCCAGAGATTGGACCCGGTAAGGAGAACCAGTATCTACTATGTTCTCCTGCAGCCCATTTGTTTATCATGGTCTTGATTGTGGACCAACCAATACCACTGAAAGGCGCAGGAGATGTAGTCAAGGGGGAGGCACCCTTTCGTGCTAGATTGTCAGCGATCGTGTTACCATCCACTCCTGAGTGTCCAGTTACTCAACATAGCACGACTTTGTTCCGGGAGAACAGGGTTTGGAGATATTATGGCGTCTTTTAACCATCCTGGAGGGGATGCTTTAAGACGATAATGCCCTAATAGCAGCTTGGCTGCTGTAGTAAATACAGATGCTTGCCTAGTCACCCTAAGTTCCCCTTTTATATAGTAGAAAAAAAGCATTCGACTTTGATTGGCCCAAAGAACTTCGTGACAGAATTAATACAATAATATATTTCACCTGTTCGGTTGAACATCTATGACAATCTTTTTAGAATACCTTTCCTTAAAGAGCAAGAATTTCGTAGTAGAACACTTTTACATATAAATAGATGATTAAAGTTATCGAAACATCGGATACCCTTGCACTGATTAGAATTCAATGATTTTTTTAAGGATTGTATTCTGCATTTATCGTATGAACGTCTACTTTTAGAAACCCTTGCCTTAAAGAACGTTTCCTTTGTAGAGCACTTTTACACAGAAAGTTATCGGAAAATCTTAATACGAACGTCTATAATTATCTTTCTAACCCTTTTTTAAAGAACAATTTCAACTTTTCCTTCCTAGAAGAACACTCTGGCCAAAAATAGACTGTTAAAGTTATCGAAATATCAAACTTCCTTGCATCGCCTTAATTTCAATGTGTCTTTTAAAGATCGACCCTGTTTCTTGAATTGAGAACACTTTTATATACAAAGTTATCAAAAGATCGTAATTCGCATCTATCGCCCGACCATACGAACGTCTATAGCGATCTTTCTAACCCTTTTTTAAAGAACAATTTCAATGTTTCCTTCGTAGAAAACACTCTTGCCAAAAAATGGACTGTTAGAGTTATTGAAATATCGTACTGCCTTGCCGATTAGATTTCAAAGTCTTTTTTAAAGATCGTAATAAGTAACTATCGTAAATCATAAAGAACAATTTCAACGTTGGCTTCGTAGAAGAACACTTGTCCCCAAAAATAGACAGTTAAAGTTATCGAAATATCGGACTTCCTTGGACCGCCTTGAGTTCAATGTCTCTTTTATAGATCCAACCTGTTTTTTGACTTGGTAATTTCGATATAAAATTTGTTTTATTCTAAAAAAATAAAAGTGTTCAAAATGTGATTTACTCTGTGTTATCCTATAGATGTTAACCGCTTCGAATGTTTTGATCTATTTTTTGTCAAGGAGCACAGAAGCATTTTAGATTTCAGGAAACTCCCTTAAAACGTTTTCATTCTGTATTTCAAAGCATTTATTTTTTTTTGCGATTATTATTATCTGTTAGAGTCATGGGGAAATAATTTTAAGAAAAGTAGTCAACATAATAAAAAACATTAAAAAATATGATCTTTGGGCCAAACTCTTAGGATTTTTGAGAATAAGAAGTTTTTCACGCTTTGCAAAATTATATGTAGAACTTTCTTTTTTTTATTTCATGAGCAGGAAAGGCTTTACAAAATTTCGTAAACAGGGAAGGTTCTTTTTTCAAGCAGCTTGTTTAAAATTTCACTGTTACAAATTTCCAGTTGCAGAAGTAGAAGTTTTTCGAATCAGAAGGAGCTCCTTCATGGATTTAGCTATAAAGCCTAGAGTAATCAGTCCTATCACGTTTTTTTCACTCTTTTTAAGAATTAAAAGGAGCTTCTTCATAGATCTTACCCATAAGGCCTTGAGTAACCAGTGGTATCACTTTTGTTACAACAATTTGTTTGAAATGCTACTGGCACTTCTTTATAGAAGAAGGTTATATATTTAAATGAGCTTCTTGAAAGACCTCGTCTATAAGGCTTACTACTACTACTGTTGTGATCTTTTCCTCGGAGAGCATCTATGAGGCCTAAATTAATACAAATAAGCACTATAATGCACTTAAAAAAAAATTAAAGTAAAACTTGACTGTTTTTAAAAAGAATATGAATTTTTGGGTTAAACTCTTCGGATTTTTTAGAAAACAAGAATTCGCAAAGTTTAAGGAGAAAAAAAATTTCAAAAAAATCGTGTTAGTGACGGTTTTTTGCCGAGTTATTTTTTCGAAAAGCTTAGAATTTTTTAGAAAATAAGAATTTGCTAAATTTAAGGAGAAGGATTAGGTTAGGTTAGGGCGGCAGTTGGGACCGACGTCCCAACTCACTTAGGCCAAGGATAGGCCCTTTGTGATACCGCTAGAGTGAGCCAATTCACCACATTTCCCCACTTGATAGGTCCCCAACGAAAGTTGAGGAAGCCATCCGGCTGCCTGAATGAACCTTAAGATGCATTTTAGACTCTGTTCAGAGAGCTGAGATAGATCATTTAGAAAATGTGACTGTAGGAACCTAAATCTTATTTTTTTAAGGAGAAACAATATCAAAATTATTAAGTTTAGGGAAGCTTTTTCGCCAAGTCCTTTTTTCGAACAGTTTGTTCTAAAATGTATTGACACAATGTTCCGCTTGTAGGAAAAGTTTGTAGAATCGAAGGAAGCTCCTTTACAGAACTTATCTATAAAGACGTTGACAGGTTTTTTCAGTTGAAGTTCAAATTAGCTCTCTCAAATTCCTTATCACTCCTTATGAAGCCTAGAGTAATACAGAAATACATTAGAAGGCGACTTTAAATGGAACTTTATAGCAAAGTTCATTCATTCATTATGTGGCCATGACAACCCGTTCTCGGGTTACGGTCGACCTCAACAGCTCTCACCAGGCGCCTCTACTTTTCGCGTGTCTTCTCCAATTAGAAATACCTAGGGAGGATGGGTTCTTCTCTACTTGATCATTCCTTCGGAGTCGTGGTCGTCCCCTTCGTCTTCCTTCCTCGGTTTACGCATCGAATGTCTAAAGTTCGACGGTATATAAAAACTGTAAAAAATTTTTCGTTTTAAAAATTTATATTAATTTTTGCGTTATTTTTGGGTGATTTTTAAAAATCATTACGTTGCTCCTATATCTTACATTTGGTTTTGTTATAGTTCATTTTAGTTCAACCTCATCAAGTTTAGACCAGATAAAACCATAGAAAAAAAAACCGATTGTAGAAATAGTTAGAAAAAACAAAAAGGAGTTCTGGCTATTTAAGCGCTTTAGTTTTTGCTTCAACTTCATTGCTTTTACATTTCTCACGACAAAACAAAAAAAAAACATCGCCAAACAACTTTTAAGAGCACTATCGAAAAACAAAAATTGGTAGAAACTTGGTATATGTGTTGTAAAAAATTTTGTAAACTCAAGATTTGTAAAATTCTACGATTTGATGCTACGGAGTGCATTCAAAAATGCTTGCTACATCAAAAAACAGCTGATTTAGGCGCAATAGCTTTTGGCAGCGACTGTACCTAAACAGCTGTTGTGCTTAAACCGAAATTGTATGCGGTGCAACAGTCCTTGGATTGAAATGCTAAGAAAAACAAAACAACTAATCCTGCCACATGCTTAAACTTGAATCATATTTTTGTTTGTTATTGTTTTAGTTTTGTTTGTTTGTTTGTTCGTTCATTTTTTTTTTTTGTTTGTTGCTTTTGTATACTGAGTTTTGTTTTGTGTCATGTCTCTACACTCACGAACTCAGATGTTACATCTTTTTTGATTGACCTATAATAAACTCAAGAGACAATAAACTAATGGAACGAAATATTCTCGAAATCGACAGGCGGAAACGGCAGCAAACCGTATTTGTAAAGTGCTCAAGGTCAACCAGGAGAATGAGCGTCTTATGGAGGAGTATGAGCGTCTGGCTAGCGATGTGAGTGTTCCAGTACAACTGGAAACTATAAGTCTAAAACTAATACTTTGTCTACCTTAGCTGCTGGAATGGATACGCCGCACTATGCCATGGTTGAACTCCCGCCAGGCGGACAACTCGCTGGCTGGTGTACAAAAGAAGCTGGAGGAGTATCGCACATACCGTCGCAAGCACAAGCCTCCACGTGTTGAGCAGAAAGCAAAACTCGAAACCAACTTTAATACGCTGCAGACCAAGTTGCGTCTGTCCAATCGTCCAGCGTATTTGCCAACTGAGGGCAAAACTGTTGCCGATATTTCAAATTCCTGGAAGGGCTTGGAGCTGGCTGAAAAGGCTTTTGAGGAATGGCTTTTGGCGGAGACCATGCGCCTGGAGCGTCTTGAACATTTGGCGCAGAAGTTCAAGCATAAGGTGGGTCTGCTCACACTATAGCCCAAAAAACCTAGCTAACGTTTGTGCCTTATTTTTATGCAGGCCGATGCACATGAGGATTGGACACGCGGCAAGGAGGAAATGCTACAGTCCCAAGACTTCCGTCAATGCAAGCTGAATGAGCTGAAGGCGCTGAAAAAGAAGCACGAAGCCTTTGAGTCTGACTTGGCTGCTCATCAGGATCGTGTGGAGCAAATTGCCGCCATTGCTCAAGAACTAAAGTAAGTTGGTCACATCAACTAGGTGTCCACATCTTATGTTTAATAAATCTTGTGCTTGCTCCATAATGCTTACTGGAATGTTTAAAACCAGTGTGAGGTTAGGTTGTATGAACAAATCAAATGCTGCCAGTTTTTGGTTGTGCTCATTACATCATAATCATGTCTGCCCATACCAGTCCATACCATCTATAGACTATTGTTTTGGCACAGTAAGATTCATATCGAAATTTTTTGTTTTTTACTCCTCTCTAAAGCACTCTTGAGTACCACGACTGTGTATCGGTGAATACACGCTGTCAACGAATCTGCGATCAGTGGGATCGTCTGGGCGCTCTAACCCAACGTCGCCGTACCGCATTAGATGAGGCCGAACGCATTCTGGAGAAGATTGACATACTTCATTTGGAATTCGCCAAACGCGCCGCACCTTTCAACAATTGGTTGGATGGCACACGCGAGGATCTGGTCGATATGTTCATAGTGCACACTATGGAGGAAATTCAGGGCTTAATACAGGCGCACGATCAATTCAAGGCCACATTGGGTGAGGCCGACAAGGAGTTCAACTTGATTGTTAACCTGGTACGCGAAGTGGAATCGATTGTTAAGCAACACCAGATACCCGGCGGCTTGGAGAACCCCTACACCACCTTGACCGCACACGACATGACGCGCAAGTGGAGCGATGTGCGCCAGCTGGTGCCACAGCGGGATCAGACACTCGCCAACGAACTGCGCAAGCAGCAGAACAATGAAATGTTGCGTCGCCAATTTGCCGAGAAGGCTAATACTGTCGGTCCTTGGATTGAGCGTCAAATGGATGCTGTGACTGCGATAGGCATGGGCTTGCAGGGCTCACTGGAGGATCAATTGCATCGTCTTAAGGAATACGAACAGGCTGTGTATGCGTATAAGCCAAACATTGAGGACTTGGAGAAGATCCATCAAGCTGTACAAGAGTCTATGGTCTTCGAGAATCGTTACACTAACTATACCATGGAAACTTTGCGTGTGGGCTGGGAGCAGCTGCTCACCTCGATCAATCGCAATATTAACGAGGTAGAAAACCAGATACTGACACGCGACTCAAAGGGTATCAGCCAGGATCAGTTGAACGAGTTCCGCTCCAGTTTTAATCACTTTGACAAGAATCGCACTGGACGCCTGACACCAGAAGAATTTAAATCATGCCTCGTCTCGTTGGGCTACTCAATTGGCAAGGATCGTCAGGGTGAAATGGACTTCCAGCGTATATTGGCCGTTGTAGATCCAAATAACACTGGCTATGTGCACTTTGATGCGTTCCTCGACTTTATGACCAGGGAGAGCACTGACACTGACACTGCCGAGCAAGTAATTGATTCATTCAGAATCCTTGCCGCTGACAAGGTAAGCACTCACTCCGTTAATGTTATATTATATGAAATATAATCCAATTTTCTATACCTTCCCTAGCCATACATATTGCCCGATGAGTTGCGCCGTGAATTGCCCCCAGATCAGGCCGAATACTGCATTCAGCGTATGCCACCTTATAAGGGACCCAACGGTGTGCCCGGTGCACTTGATTACATGTCCTTTAGTACAGCTCTATACGGCGAAACCGATTTGTAAAACCCTTACTCAGAACAAGCAGTAGCCGGATTATATAACAATAAATTTTAATAATAATATTAATAAACATAGATTTATTATACACTCGTAAAGGTAACTTCAAAATTCAAGAGATAAAATTTTCGAATCTTATGTATGTATCGATATATATGCCGATGTTTCTTGTCCAGTTGTAAACTTGGAAAGTCAAAACAACAGTAAAAAGATCTTTAAAAACAAAAGAAAAAAACATAAACAAAAATGTAAATCATTAACTTAAATATTTAATTCGCTTTGATACAATTTTTTTTTTTTTTCGAAACTTATGTGGATATAATCAAGTCATGTCTTCGGGTTAAATCTAGACAGGGAGTACGAGTATAACAGAGAGAGTTCGAGAGCGAGAGAGAGAAAGAGAGAGATAGAGAGAGAGAAATTCATTTAGGGGAACAAAACACACATAAAGATATTTATTAAAAAAACAAAGAAAAGAAAATTATGAGGACATCTTCATAGATCTTCGGTTTTTTTTTTTCAATTATTGGTGCCAGAAAATGCATAATCATGGCCAAAATGGAATAAGCTTATTTATATGTATTGTACCTATTATTCATCGAAAAATTACTCATATTTATTTTTTTGCCAATCACATTTCAGGACTAAAAACAATTATGTATGTATAATAAACTGAGGAGTAAAGCTTAACAGTAAAACAAAACTTGTATCTATGATTATCTTTGATTGGGTTTGATAGAACTTGAAATTTGAAACTGATTCGTATTTGAGCAAATATAAGTTTAGCTTAATATTAGATAACAGAAATGCCTTCCCATTGCATCTTTGAATAAGAATGACTTTTTTGACCTAAGCTTAATCGAAAATATTTGTTAACGCGCAGATTATTTGAATTGACTGTACCTAACTTTTTCATTTACATTATTTGTAGGCTCCATGAGGCTTTAACAGACGATTATAGTACGGTTTGTATAAACCAATTTTGTTAGCTGAAAAAGTTGTCTAAGATCAAGCTCCATAGAGTAAATAATTATTCTTTAAAAATTCAACTTAATCTTATAATCTGTCGGTTCCCAAAGCATATCTACCGAAAATTTAGCTTCTGAGAGCATATTTCAGAACTACTATTGTTTTTAAATCTACGGTCCCTTTTAGAGGAACTTACTGCTGCTCTGAAATTAAAGATATAGCTAAAAAATCTATAATAATTTTGATCAAACCAGCTGGTATTTATTTTTCCTGGAAACGACCTTCCGTTTCAGTGCTGGCACAAAGAAAAAAATGTAAATTTATAGTTTCAAAACCAAAGAGCTTATCAATCCATTGGATATAGCTCGGAACAAATAGGTTGGTATATTTTTAGTAAAGCTATGGCCATTAAATTGGGTTACCCAACAAAACTTTTTCGTTTTAAAAGTAGGAAATGGTTTTTTTTTGCAAAAAGTTATGAAGATGATCAAGAGACGCACTTTGAAAGTGAAACGTTTGTAGTTATCGTTATTGCTGGGAATTTAAATCTATATTTTTTTAAAGATCCTTTTAGAAAACTTAGATTTAAACAAAAACTTTGTTAGGTTAGGTTAGGGCGGCAGTTGGGACCGACGTCCCAACTCACTAAGGCCAAGAATAGGCTCTTTGTGATACCGCTAGAGTGAGCCAATTCACCACATTTCCCCACTGGATAGGTCCCCTACGAAAGTTGTGGAAGCCATCCGGCTGCCTGAATGAACCTTAAAAGGGCATTTTGGACTCTGTTCAGAGAGCTGGGATAGATCATTTAAAAAATGTAACTGTAGCAACCTAAATCTTTTTCTGCCCAGTCCTGAGCAGTGACAGAGAAAGTATTCCACCGTCTCCAGCTCCTCTTCATCGCAACATCTTCTACAGAAGTCGTGGTGGGGAGCGTTCAAACGGGATGCGTGGTTTCCTACCAAACAGTGTACCGTAATGGCACGGATGACAGATGAGCACTGGGCTCTATTCAGACAGCAAAGTTTTTTGGTTCTTTTACTGCAGTATGTCGGCCAGGTTTGCCGCGAGATTCTACACGTGTTCGATGTCCGATTCCACGTTTTATTTGCACGAAGAGCGAAAAAGTTTCGTGTTCTCAGTTTACAGCTGGCAATGGGTATACCCAGGCCCTCCTTGTCTTGAAGGAGGATGCTGGTAGTTCCTTTTCTAGCCAGTTCATCCGCAATGCAATTTCCCTCAAAGTCCCTGTGTCCTGGGACCCATATCAGGTGAATTGAAAGCTGCTCAGCCATCTCTCCTAGAGACAAGCGACAGTAATTCACTGACTTCATACACGAAGTCATCGAGACTAGAGACTTAATAGCCGCTTGGCTGTCCGAATATATACAGATGTTCTTATCTTGTTAAAGCCTCCCGGATTGCTGTGACCTCTGCCTGAAAGACACTGCAGTGGTCCGGGAGCCGAAAAGCAATTCTAATGTCGAACTCCTCGACGTAGACGCCTCCCCCTACACGGTCGTTTAGCTTGGAGCCGTCCGTGTATATCTTTATCGAGCCTGCTGGGCCTGGTACCCCAGTATTCCACTCCTCTCTGGTTGGAATATAGGCTCTGAAAACTATGTTATGTTACTCTTTTTTGTTTTTCAGTTATAAATCGTGTTTTCGTGTTTTTTGTACCTTTTCCAACCAAAAACCTTTGAAGAAATATTTTAAACCGAAATTCCATATTGTAAAAACAAGTTGGATGTTTCTAAAGAATTAAAGGAGGAAGCGATTCAATTGAAAAATACTTCTTAGGAATAATTGGCGTAGAGTTATCGCCATATTTACGGAAAAATCTTTGCAGAAAAGTGGATGACATTACAAGTATCAAAACAATTAAAACTTATAATCTGAAATAAAATAAGCTAAATTTTTGTCATTCTGGTTGGGATCATGATTTGTCAAATGAGTTCGAACATGGTCAATAACACGACGGATTCCACGTTCAGTTGGACGTTTATTCGTTCCATGAATTTACAATAGAACACTGATTTTGATTATAAATCTGTAGGTAATTTTTGCAGACGTTCTTGTGCTGTAAATCTTACAATGATGAATTGATAGTCCTTACTGAATAAAATCAATCGACCTCTACGCGGAGTACTCAGCTGCTCGTACAGCTGGGCGCCTAAAAGCGGCGGGTCTTTTTAAAAATATTCGCTTCGGACATAGTTCAATAGGACGGGGGTTTTCTGACCAAATTGACTATGTCATACCTCGCCTACAATTTGGAAAAAGGGTAAAGGTGACGATGGAAGAAGACTGCTGGCGTAAAGGCCTTAAACCCAGTCACAATACCTAAAACTTCTTTACTGACGGCTCAAAGATGGAAAAGGTGCTGGAGTATACTGTTCGGAGCTTAATGTAAGTCAAAGATACAGGCTTCCGGACCACTGCAGCATCTTTCAAGCTGAGGTATTCGCCGCAATGAAGTCGGCTGAGCTGGCATGCACCGACACTTCAACTAGAGCAAGGGTAAACCTCTTTATAGATAGTCAAGCCGCTATCAAGGCTATTGTATCGCACTGTACATCCTTCTTCCATATGCTTGAATGCCAGGCAGTCATCCAGAGATTAGCTGCGGCTCGTAAACTGCATATATACTGGGTGCCTGGACATAAAGGCATAATAAGGAATGAAATGGTGAATGCAATTGCCAAAAGCGGTGTTGAGCTTCCGGAGGGACAAATACACGACATACGCCGACCGATCAAACATCTTAACGCTATGCTGGAGTGCAACATGAAGCGCAGAGCTGAAGCTAGATGAAAAAAACCTAGCCATGGCTCATTACGGCAGAAAACAAAGTAATTTCATAATCAAACTCTCACGCGCTGAATGCAGAACCATCACGGGTGTGCTAACAGGACATTGCCTCTTAGCGAAGCATGCGCATAGGATGGGACTAACGACAAGCGAATTATGCAGGATCTGCAGGGATCCGGAAGTCTCTGAGACCCTAACACACGTACTTTGCGACTGTGCAGCCATCTCTAGACATCGTCTGGCTATCCTAGGAGAACCAGCGTTTGTCAGTTTAGAAGAGGTGGCCAGGCTGCAAGTTGACCGTCTACTTAATTTCGCCAAAAAAGTCAAATTTTTAACCGACCATTCTTCTTCTTCTTCTTATGTGGCCATAACAACCCGATTACCGGATTACGGCCTGCCGTAAAGCATCCCTCCAGGCGCCTCTGCATTGCGCGCGCCTTCTCCAGTTGGTCACACCGAGCGAAGACAGGTCCTCTTCCACTTGGTCTTTCCAACGCAAACACGGTCGTCCTCTTCGCCGACGGCCGATGACTACCGCATCGAACACACGTCTAGCTGGAGCATCGTCGTCCATCCCAACGACATGTCCGAGCCAGCGAAGCCGCTGGATGTTGATACGTTGAGCAACGTCCATGTCGTTGAAGAGCTCATACAGCTCCTGGTTGGTGCGGATGCGGTAGTCATCGCCAACTCGAATAGGACCAAACATCTTGCGCAGTACTTTCCTCTCGAAAACTCCCAAGGCAGCTGCATCAGTTAGCGACACGGTCCAGGCTTCCGCGCCGTAAAGAAGCACTGGAAGGATGAGTGCCTTGTACAGGGTGCGCCATTTGAATGTGGTCGATGGAAATATTGAATAACTTTGACAGATTTCAACCGATTGACGTTGTCGAACACATTTTGGAAAGGTTATTGCATTACAATTTTAACCATGAATCGATTCACGCCCAAAGAACGCGCGGAAATAGTGACAATGTTCATTAAATCGGAGCCCGATTTTTGGGAGCGAATTTTAATGACTGATGAGGCCCATTTCACGCTATCTGGCACTGTAAATAAACAAAACTGTCGCATTTGGGGGAAAGAAAATCCTCATACTATCCATCAAACTCCACTGCATGATCAGAAAGTGACTGTTTGGGCCGGTGTCTGCTCAAAAACCATCATCGGTCCGTTCTTCTTCTTGCGTCAAAAGTTTCCATCGACCACATTCAAATGGCGCACCCTGTAGAGTGATAGTTTTGTCGCGCGAGAGAGGTCTCTACTACTCAATTGCCTATTGAGACCAAAATAGCACCTGTTGGCAAGAGTGATTCTGCATAATTTGACATTACGATTTAAAATAGTAAAGAAATATTTCAAGTCGAAGCCAATTGAACTGCTGCAAGTTCATAACAGGCAGATTTTGCACGTGTTTGAAAGTAAATCCTTCAATTTGTTACCCTTAAAAAAATATTAACGCGGGACTTCAAAAACAATCTAAAAGTATAGAAGTTCAATATTGTGTCAGAACTTGGGGAGTTGCAGTGCTTCTAGGAAAAGAGAGGACTAACAATAAAAAATTATTTAAATGTCTCGCGTAATCCAATTTCTGAAATAACTTTGACAAATCTTTATCCATGCACGACGATCTACATTGATGGTTGGAATGTGGATGAGAGCACAGGAGCAGGCATCTACTCTGAAGAGCTTTCGGCAAAGCTTTCATTACGCCTCCCCGACTGATGTAGCGGAGATATACGCAGTCTGGCAAGCGGGTAGACTTATTGGCTCCGTGTACGGAAGTTCAAGGAACATCGTTATTCTTGTCGATAGCTAGGCTGCAATTAAAGATCTATTATCGCATACCATCGCATGCGCACGTAACACGCCTCCAGCACTCAATCGTATCCATCACCACTCAATAAACCTCTGCTGGGTTCCGAGTCACTCAGGTATCCCTGATAGCAAGGCGGCGGACGAGTGGGCCAGAAACGGCTCAGCGCTGGCAGCTCACCTTGCGGTTACCGACATAAAAATACCATTACAAGACGTCGTATCGCAAATCAGGGAGACGGCTAGAGCTCTGGCGTTAAGAAAATGGGACACGGTGTCCGGTTGTCGCATCTCCCGAGCTGTCTGGCTAAAAACAGCGCTTCTTAGAAGACGAACAGAGTTTCTGGTTCAATCTAATCTAGTCTATGTGCCCATAGCGGATCTGGCTGCTTTCGTCGAGTCCTACAAATGGTTCTGCAGCACGAGAGACTTAGGCGATTGGACCTCATGGTCTCTGGGTGATCTCAGTCACTATCTGAGCTGGCTATACAACCTAACCTAACCTATTCATGAAGGTAGGGTATTACTTATCATATAGCTCCGATATCAATCGCTTGATAAAAATGCAACAAAGATAACTTAAGTTAATTCGACAGTCTAAATATATTTTGTTTATAGTGAAGACTATGGGAAAGTTTTTTGTCTGTAGGATGCGAAGATCTTTAACTTTACTTTAATACCAGGGCGCAGACGAATCCAACAAACCATACATCATCAAAATCGGCCTAGTCGTTCTTAAGTTATAAATAGTGTAACTAAAAAAAATTGTTTTCCAAATAAGTTTATCGCATTGTTAAGCATTTCTGAAAAACTTTCTATAGCGGTACAGTTTCTGAATACTTATTCGCCAATATCATTTATCCTTTCCAATCCCGTTTCGAAACTCGTAAACTGCAATGTTATAAAAAAATATACAAATAATATATTTATTTTTCGTTTAGAATAGAATATTTCATTAGACAAATCTTTTTCAATCTAAATTTTTACCCACGTTGGTTTACAACAATTAATTATTGAAAATAAATATACAGCTTAAATGCCATGTACATTGTTTTTTCGAATGTGCCCTGCAAAATCTCTCAACTCCCCCCTCACCATGCATGGGGCAGGCACGCATCCGGAATACAGAGTGCAACCCACTGGCGAGTGCACTGCAGGATTAACTACTAGAAAATGCAACTGCAACTGGGTTATGAAATTGTTGCCAATTTGTGTGTCAAAGCGACTGTTGCCAGGATTAAGTTTATGTTGCAGGTGCTGCTATAAATATAGATTGGTTGGATGACTGACTCTGTTGCATGTTTGATTATTTGGAATATTTATTTGTGCAATCACAAAGATTTAACAACTGAGTTCATTGATTGCGACAGAGTACTCCATGGACGAGTAAAGCCTTTTCCACGAGCAAATAATTAAGCTTCAACGTTTCGAGAAAACGAGAGTTTCAGTTTTTCTTTTTTGCAAATTTTTTTTTCCCCGAAAGGCTTTCTCACAAAGAGGTGGGGCACGGCGACCAAAAGGTCTTTTGTACCGTACCCATAAATTAAAGCAAGAGACTTTCCGCTTTCCGCATGAATAGCAGTAGGTCTTTTGTTGGTATTGACATAAGATGCAAGGGAGTAATCCGTTCCTTTCCCATGTGACAGGCTCTGTCCCATACCAGCGCTGGGCAGTCACAGAGAATATGTATGGTGGTTTCATCGTCAGTGTGGTGGCCAGATAAGTATGCTACCAGGAGTTTTAAGTCCGCTCTGCCTCGACCTTTTGTCTTGATCATATCCAGAGTGCCTTTGCTTTATGAAGCCACGGAAAGGAGAACGAGTATCTCCTATGTTCTCCTGCAGCCCATTTGTTTATCATGGTCTAGAGATGCAGTCAGGATGGAGGCACCCTGTCGTGCTAGATCGTCAGCGATCGCGTTACCATCCACTTCTGAGTGTCCAGGTACCCAACACAGCGCGACTCTGTTCCGTGCGAACATGGCTTGGGAATGCAGAGGCGCTTGGGGTTTTCGAGAAGAAAAGGCTTCGTAAAATCTTCGATCCTGTTCGTGGTAGGGACGACTAACGTCCCTCAGAGCAATCAGCCCAGACTGATATTTCTTTGGTACCAATTTGAAAGCATGTTGTCGGGTATGCAATTCCCCCTTGGTGAGGGGCGAGATGTATCTATCATCTCTTCTGCTTTATGGCTAGCAGCAAACGGTTAAGATCGCAACACCACGCCGAGCCAAGCTGACTCTACCCGCGATTTGGGTTTCAACCAATTCATGATACTCCCACAAGGGGGCCAACCTCAATGAGTACGTTTGGACGTATAGTCAACCCGTGGTACCGAAATTTAGGGCTCGGTTTGCACTTACCTTTCAGTCCCCGTTCAGAACCCCGCCAGTTTTGGCATGAAATGCCCGGGACTGGTCACCCATCTGCCATCCGCGTTTCAATCATCCGCATAATTACGACTTCCTGTCAGCATCCATTCTCCATTCGAATGTGGTCAACATTTACGCTGTCGTGCCCAACCTAAAGCAGGTGATATTCTGATTCCGCCACCCCACTCGAAAGCGAACACCGACGAAAGGGGTAACTTCGCCACCAATGGAGAGATCAAGTAAAGGAAAACCTGTCTTCCCTTGGAGAAGGAGCGCGCGAAGAAGTGTCGCCTGCGAAAACTGTTGAGTTTGTTCTGTTGTATCTATAGATGAAGAAGCTCTAGCGAGAAAAGTGCTCGAAGCCAAAGCCAACAAAGAGAGCGTCCGCGACTCAGATTAGAATATCAAGTTGAGGAGAACCTATCCTCCATTGTAGAAGTAGCGCCAAGCGAGACACCTGGCGAATACTGTTGAGGTCGGCCTGTTGTACGTATGGATGAAGAAGCTTTAGCGAGAAAGGTATTCGGTACGTAAGACGACGAAGGGAACGACCGCGACTCCAATGGAAAGATCAAGTAGAAGAAGATCCATCTTCCTTTTGAGGAGGAGCACCAAGCAGAGTCACCTGGCTAAAACTATTGAAGTCGACCGTAACCCGAGGCACTCCGCTTTATCATTGTGAAAATCCGAAACTGATCCTAATATGTGTTAAATTTTTGTAGAGTTACTAATGAACATGAAGAAACTGGGCGGGTTATGGACTGGTATGGAGTCTTGTGTATGCTGATGCATCGGCCGCTCTCTCATTGTCGCTGTAAAGCAAACCCATTAATATCCAATTCACTAAACAACACTCAGTTCATTTTGACAAAGGAGCTCCACCTTCCTATACCTATTCACTCAAGAGCTCCAATAAGCAGACCAAGTACAGTACCGTCATAATGAAGTAAGTTAGATTTTTTTTTTTTTCTAAACATCATCTATATAAAATTTATTCCTTGACACACAGAATGTATCACAATTTAGTAAAAGAAAAGAAAAATTCGATACATTAGATTTGCCACTCCTGGTCGGAGCATGGGGCGGAAATTTTCGTTTCTTGAATAAGAGATTTTTCCGGTGTAGCTTAACGCAACCCACTTTAAGGTCTATTAGGCGCCCGTGCTGGTTTTATAACGAAGTAGTAATTTCCCGGCCTGTGTGATCCGCGGGGGATATGTGAATTTCCTCCTACCAGCCATGCCTGGGAGTCTTTTCCCTATCCGTCCCCTTGGCGACGCGCCCTCTAGGGACTACCAGATCCCCTGAGAGAACATAAACGATAATGCGCATTTTGATCCGATTGGATTAGTCAATAAAAAAAAGATTTACAATCGGTATTGATGGGAATAAAATGCCGTCTTTAGTCTGGGGCGGATTTTGTTTGGGACGCGTAATTGAGCCTGCCTTCCTTGAAAATGTGGCTGCAAGTTATCTCACGAACTTTCCATATCAATTGGACAACAAGATCATGGGACGGACTTAACTTCGTGTTCATTTTTTCTTTGAGGTTTATTGAAAACTTAGGTTTATTCCTGGTGTTGAAAATTTCGTGAGAAAAGTATCTATTAACCATTACCATTTACCGGATTCTTTGGTTTACCTTAACCTGTGAATAATCTGAGAGCATTAAATTGAGAGATCTTGGCGTACAACTCACTTCGAATCCATCCATGTTCATTTAAGTTGTGCTTGTTGCGAAAGATATTTCTTCCCATAGCACTGACGAACCAAATCCCAAGAGTAAGTTTCTCCGGAACCAGTAGACTTCCAATATTACTTAATATTTCTTCCTACCGAAAACTGTAGTTTTGGAGCTACCCTTGCTGCCAAATAAGTGTAGCACATGATATAGAAGATTTTTGAATTGAAGTTTGGAACTAGTTCCAAGAGCTACATTTTAAGAAGGTCCATTGATAAAGTCTGTAGAGCTTCCTGGCTTTTGCGGCATCCAAAAAACAACTCCATTGCTAAACTACATAATGTAAGTAGTAAAAGTTGGTACACGGCTACTCAAGCACCCTGTATACCTAAAAGGAATTCCATTTTTTTTTTATGAATAGTAAACAGTTAACATTTATTTTCGTCTTTGTGTACAATATATAAAAATTTCCAGTTTCCAGGATAACAATAGCGTCGTGAGTGTATGGGGCAGACTTTTCAGGTGGACCAAACCGAAACGTCAGCCGATTGGGGCGCATCGTTTTCCGGGAAACTGAAGTTGTTGTTGAATTGAATTGTTGGTATTAACGAAACGAAACGATAACGATTATTGGATTAACGAAAATGAACGAAAACTGAAAACTCTGTGTATGGTCGCTCTGTTTTGAGATCATTAGTTGTGATAAATTTTTCGATTGGGAAGTAGTGTCTGGTTCTTAACAGGGATTGGGGGAATCCAGACTGCATTTTGTTGCGCCAGTTGACGTTTAGCGAACGGATTTGGCTGCCACTTTGGCACATCTTGAA
The DNA here is from genome assembly GCA_037043745.1 of Chymomyza amoena. NCBI lineage: Eukaryota > Metazoa > Arthropoda > Insecta > Diptera > Drosophilidae > Chymomyza > Chymomyza amoena. The sequence goes on along the minus strand of JBAMAX010004645.1, from coordinate 7,306 downwards.
CCAGATTTTCCTTGTTCAAATCGTCTTTATTTTCAACCTCTTGTTGTGGTACGTGTATGCCCAGGTGGGCAGGTTCTACCCATGAGCCTGGTTGGATGCATTGGGCCTGGTCGCCACCAGTTTGGGCTGGCACAGCGCTGCCTGGAACTTGCTCTATAAACTCCTCTCGAAACTCCTCGGCTTTTTCTTCAGTTGAATTTACAAACTCTTGACCCTCCTCAACCTGCACGGAGTTCATATCCTTGTCATTTTCAATTATATGTGAGCGTTCAGCCATTTGAGCAGCAACGGCCATTCTAGCCATCATAGCAGCGCGTGAGTCTGGCACGTGCACGTGAGTCTCACGCATATGACCTGGTATAGCTACATTGTAATTGGCCTGATACAACGGATTGCGATAAAAAGTGGCGCCATGATGTACGCGATTGCCAAAGTAATCTTTGAGAGCGTTTATTATGAGTTTAATTTATTTAAGCCATAGATTCTTCTGTACTTACCCGCATTCGGGAAAGGAACTATATTGTGCATCTGTGTAAGGCCATAATGACCGCCACCCATCATGCCTGAGGTGACCATATGAGGTTGCTGATAGCCCGGATAATATAACGGCTGTGGCTGTGGCTGCATATTGAATGGCATCGGCACAAATGTATTAGGCCAGGCATTCATCGGAGGCCATGCCATGCCCACAGCGTTGATGTGCTGTCCCAGATGTTGATTAACCTGTGGATGGTGGTTCATCTGTTGGTAATTTTCCTGGGTCATCGGATTGTTTATATAAATGGGAGTACCATTGTAGCCGTTAGGATTCCACATTTTTGCAAATTAATTTATTTTTTTTTTTGTTTAAAACTTAAAATTCTACTAAATTTTCTGCTCGTTTGCCGTACGTTTAGCTAGACTAAAATTTCTATTTACTGTGAGTTAAACGAAAAACCAGAGCACACTAGGATGTTCGAAATCTATGTGAACCAGTCAGTTATATGATAAAAGTCAAGGAAAAGTTGATCGTTACTTGATTTATTTATAAACTAAGAATAATGTGAGTAACTGTACCAAATTTCAACTGAATGCATATTGCGAACTTTTCATGGGGCAAAACAAGATATTGACATGAACAGTCAGTAAATTTTCAACCGTAACTTTGATGATAGATACCTGACATATCAGTCCATTCGTCTTCTAGAATAAGGCTTCATATATCTTAAGCAACTTTGCGTCCATCATGTTTTATTTCACTGTTCCATAATTTTCACAAATCTATAACCCTCTAGATCCTTTGGTACAAAAGGGTCGCCTTTCAAAATATTTGTTTAGACATAGTAGCGTTTGGTTAGGCTGCTCGATCGGGTCGCGAGCACCCTGAGACCGTCTAGAGTTCTAGGGATTACTCAATCACAATCTTTGAATAAACAAGTAGTGCATCAGGGGGCCACACAACCTTGGTCTTCGAAGAAGCTCTTTGATAGATACTGTGTGCGGGTCACAAAGCAGCTGTTAAATGTCTTCTGTCTCCTGCTCGTCTCTGCGGCTATGACAGAAGTCATCATCATCATTTCCTTCTTTTCTACTGCAGCATAGGGCCGTCTTTGAAGAACTGGTTGATAATTTTTTCTTTCTTTCGGACGCTATGCCTATGGTGCAGTAAACTGTTACGATTTCTGTTACCATCCTGATTTTGTACTCGTGATTCAGCTAGAACTCGGATGTTTGCTTGGCATTGTACATTGGCCAGAGTGCTAGTTAGTTATTTTAATCGGAACCTGTCCCATTCTCTTTCTGACTTGTTTGCAGTGGTGTATCCAGGCGGGGTTTTTGGTCTGGACTTCCGCAAAAGTTGCAAAAATTATCATTGATGCAGTTACAAGAAGTGCAACGCTCGAGAAACCTAGGGGTATCATATGGAACCCACTGGACCCGACAACAAGACTGGAATCACTCGACTATGCAGATGACAAGACATGGTGACATGCAAAAAAAGCTAGTGGATCTATCGCTCGAATCAGTAAAGGTTGGTATGCTGATCAACGTGACCAAGACAAAAGAGATGGGAGTCAATGCGACGTCAGAAGAGCCCTTAAAGCTGTACAATCGACAAATTGAAAGAGTGGAGGAGGCACAGTGACACATGTAATCGCAAGAATTAAAAAAAATCAATCCCTATCTGCACCGATCTATCTATTGCTACAGTATACCAACAAAATCCTCGATTTTTAAATCTTGTGTCCGTGCTCCTTTATGACAGCGAAAGGTGGTTTGTAACAAAACAAGTACGCCAGACAATACCCAGCTATGTCAACCGATGTCTTCGTAAGATCTTGCAGATATTTTGGCCAAACCGATTATTTAATCTTCATTAATTGTCGTCAAGAACATTGAAATTCGAAGAAGGAAGCTCGGCTGGATCGGCAACACATTACGCAAACACATTGACGCCGCACAAAGCTTAATCTTATAATATATACATAGCACAGGGTGCGCCAGAGAAACTTACTTATTTGAAAAAATTCCCGCGCGGTGTGCTGGGCGGGTAGAGGGACGAGAGAGGGCACATCTGGAGGGGGAAGTTCCCAAGATTGTTTCTCCCTCCACCCTCCCTTCAGTCAGTTGCCATCATGCTCTGGTCTAGAGAGCAGCGGGCCTTCGCAGTCGAGATCTTCTCTTCTAACGGTCGCTAACTTGTTGCTACGCAACGTGCCTTCCGCGCTCGCTTTGAAATTCCTCCTCACAGACTCGTTCCTGGCCGTAATTCGATTCTGTCGTGAGTTAACTCATTAACTCAGAAATGGACTTCAACGGACCATCAGAGCTCCGCAAAATGTCGAAAGAGTGAGGCAGTCAGTTGTGCGTTCTCCCCGGCGTTCGGCTCGCAAACACGCAGCTGCTATGGGAATTTCTGAAACCACTGTTCGACGAATTCTCCAAGACCTTCACTTTCATCCCTATAAATTGGCTGTTGTGCAAGAATTAACTGAACGCGATTTTGTTGCCCGTCAAAATGCCTGTGAAATGCTGGTTGACAACCTGCCTGAAGACGCGGTCGTTTTTTTCAGTGACGAGGCTCACTTCCACATTTCCGGCTGTGTCAACAAGCAAAACATGCGTTATTGGTGTGGTGTAAATCCACGTGAGCTTCACCAGAAGCCACTTAACTGTGAGCGAGTTACTGTCTGGTGTGCGATGTCGGTAATGGGAATAATTGGTCCTTATTTTTTTGAAGAAACGAACGCGCAGTTACCATGAATGGAGCTCGTTACAGGAACATGATCGAGGAATTTTTTCTTCCAAGACTCGAAGAAATGGACGTTAGGAACGTGTGGTTTCAGCAAGATGGAGCCACAGCACACACAGCACGAGACTCAATGAATTTGTTGCGACAACATTTCCCCGACCGCCTCATCTCTCTCAAAGGCGATCTCCAATGGCCGGCACGCTCTCCAGATTTGACGCCATGCGATTTCTTTTTATGGGGTTATTAGAAATCTCTGGTTTATGTCGATCGACCACGGACCATAGCACACCTCAAGAACAACATTCGCGACGCCATTGCCAACATACCGATTAATATGCTGCAAAGAGTGGATACGAATTTCAAAACCCTGTATCTAAAATTCTCGTGTCACAATGTTAGTTACCATACTCCTCCGAAACGGCTGGACCGATTCTCATGAAATTTTGTGTGCCTATTGGGTGAGTCTGAGAATCGGCCAGCAGCTATTTTTCATACCCCTAAGTGATAAGGGTTGCCACATCTAATATATATTTTTTTTTAATTTTGGACAAATTTAAAAAAAAATTTTTTTTATAGTGTGGCATTGACTAATAAGCTTACTTATAAACAGGGAAGTTGATGAATGTGGCATTAAATCAACCTTAACATTTCCGTTTTATATTTTAATTTTTAACTAATCTATATATATAAAAGAAACTTATGTTTTACGTGTTACGGGTGTTTTAATGAACGCGTCGATGAATTTTAAATCTGATTTTTGCGTGTGATAGAGGTTGTCAATACGAAGGTTTTAAGCAATTATTGCAATGTATTTGTGTATATTGGTTCGTGAGATATTTTTGTGAATATCATGAGTACAGCCAAGTAGAAAATTCTTCAACACCGGGTATTGGGTATTGGACAATAAGTGCAGACAGAAATGTAGTCACAAAGGCGTTACTTTGGGGCATAAATTTATTAGAGATGCGATGTGTCTTAAGAATACTTAAGTTCGTCCATACGGCTTTTTGGAGAGCCATGAAAGTCAACTAATCCAAAAATCTTATGATTGTCTAGATAAGCTTATTAAAGCATCTTACGATGTTTATACACTTTAAGACTATTTAAAGAGTTTGGGCAGGACAACGTCTGCCGGGCCCACTAGTAATAATATATATATGTTCCTTTAAATCCCATTGTGACGTAGGGCATCTGACGATTCGATAGCAAGAAATGTTACAGCCCTAGCTTGGTGATAGTTTCCCTATCTGCACCTCCAAGCCGGTGTTTTGTCTGTTTTTGTTCCACGAGTGGTATTGCATTGCGAACTGACACCGCCCAGCATTTGTCTATCTGCCACCTGGGGACTTGTCCGATGGAAGACTGACAGCTCAAAACGAAATTAATAAAGGTTAGCTCTAGTTTATTGAGTCTTGTCCCTATACCCCGTTGCCACGTAGAGGAATAGACCTAGCAGATCTTGAGAAATTCCAAACCAAAGTAGCCCGCTACTTTTAGAATTAAATATTTTTTTTCGTTTGTATTGGGTTCAGTCTATTAAGTGGTCCAGTCATTTATGTATACCCTTGACTTTAAGATGAGGAATTTGAATTAATTTAGAGGTACCATCAGAGGATTTAATCTTCTGATGATATCCTGTTATCGGCAGACTCAGCACTCAATTCCTAGTGTTACCTCCTCGTGGTGCACCCTGGTAACCTTGATGAAGATATGGTATACCAACCCGTGTGGAAGTCTTGGTCAGGCCTAACAAGAGAGGCTTGCTCTCATTTTATACGCCATTCCAACATACTTGGTCTAAGGGTTATAGAGAGTACGCTTTAAAAGGCGGATGAATTGCATCGTCAATCAACGGTAATCTTTGCGTAATTTGTAGCGTCTGCTCGCTAGGTTAGGCACGGCTGTAAGCAGGCGTCTGTCTCGGATCGAACGGCTCGCTCTACAAACGTGTTATGCGTACCGTCCTTGGTCTCATCACCCATCGACTTTAGCACCAATCGATGTTCAAGCATGGAAAGTAATAACAATGGAAACACTACTCCAAGTGGTTATAGTCATAATAGGAGAAATACTCCTGCTTCGGCAGCTGGCACAAGGATTTTTGAGGTGCCAAATCCACGAGAAGACATTACGATGAATGAAACCAATTTGGAGCCTTATGCTCCACGGAGAGTCGAGGACGACAGAGGAAGAAAACAGCATTCCAACGACTGGTGTCTGGATGCTCTTTGCCTTCTGCAGGTCGGAAAACTTATCAGCAGCAGCAAAAGACCAAGTTCATGCCGCTGCTGCACTTGTGAACTTTCCAAAGTAACGGACGGTATTTATCAAATTGCTTGCACCTTTACCAGGACCATCACAATGCTACCAATACGATCACCATGACTGGAAGTGACATGAGAAATCGTTCCTGCTTCGCCGCGATGTGAAGTACCAAGGAGCGCTGGCGCGGGAATCAAGTATAAAGCGATATGCTTCTATTATAATTCTCTTTTATGTCTGAAAAAATTTACGCTCCGAAAACTTTGTAAGCCGCAAAAAAAGGGCAATCCACGTGGCGTATACGTAACAAAACTTTAAAGATTTCCGCCTCTTAATATAGAGCTTGCATTTATGACTTTGCTTTGCTATTTATGACTCCATTTGTTCGTCCTTAAGCGTTTCAGATGTGTGTAATGTCTACACACACACACATAACATATCTGCAACCCATCAAGCACCAACACTCTCCCAAACTCTCACACACACACACACAGACGCTGTAAAAGAGCAATAAACCAACAAAGACAACAACATAAAAAAAATTGAGTTTTCAATATTTATTCGAATTAAATAATTCACACGTATGGGCCAGACCACCCACAAAACCACATGAAGAGCACCACACACAGACACAATTACACACACACACATGCAAATACACACACACACATGGTTACGCATACGCGGTGTAGCCAATGACGACTGCTGTAAGGCAAGTTACATTGAGAAGCGAGCAGTACCCACTGCAGTACCCGTAGTCGGTACTCGGTACTCGTTACTCGATTAATTAGCTGAACTTTTATTTGGAATTTTTTTTTTGAAACTATTAGTTTAGTTATCATTGTTTTTTCTGTCAAATTGTTGTAAATTATTATTAAATATTATAAAATGTTGCAGCCTAAAAGTGAATTTATATTTTGGTAAACAAATGCAGTTCCAAGAAAAGCAGCTTTATCATAAAAGCTACTCAAAAGAATAAAGAGATGCAAACGGAACTAGTGGGAACCAGTTATTCCAATATGGGCTCCAAACATTCACTTCTGTACACATCATGTCGGGCATAGTTCGTCGTGAGACGATAATCCTCTCCGTCTGGGACTTCTTCTTCTTATGTGGCCATAACAACCCGATTACCGGATTACGGCCTGCCTTAAAACATCTCTCCAGGCGCCTCTGCATTGCGCGCGCCTTCTCCAGTTGGTCACACCGAGCGAAGACAGAGCCCCTTCCACTTGGTCTTTCCAACGCAAACACGGTCGTCCTCTCCGCCGATGGCCGCTGACTACCGCATCGAACACACGTCTAGCTGGAGCATCCTCGTCCATCCTAACGACATGTCCGAGCCAGTGAAGCCGCTGGATGTTGATACGCTGAACAACGTCCATGTCGTTGAAGAGCTCATACAGCTCCTGGTTGGTACGGATGCGGTAAGCATCGCCAACTCAAATAAGACCAAAGATCTTGCGCAGTACTTTCCTCTCAAAAGCTCCCAAGGCAGCTGCATCAGTTAGCGACACGGTCCAGGCTTCAGCGCCGTAAAGAAGCACTGGAAAGATGAGTGCCTTGTAGAGCGATAGTTTTGTCGCGCGAGAGAGGTCTCTACTACTCAATTGGCTATTGAGACCGAAATAGCACCTGTTGGCAAGAGTGATTCTGCGCTTGATCTCCAGGCTGACATCGTTGTCGGTGGTAACGGCGGTGCCAAGGTAGATGAATTCCTTGACAACATCTAAAGTATAGCTGTCGGCCGTAATCTGGGACCCAAGCCGCCGCACGTCCCTCCTTGACGACAGCATATACTTCGCCCTCATT
>JBAMAX010004643.1:0-42654 GCA_037043745.1 Chymomyza amoena | reverse complement strand
CCTGACTGACCCCTGGGAGGGGTCTTGAGATCTCTATCAATAACTTATATGTACATATTTTCCATATACGTATTTTCAAAGTTTTTGAACTTCTTTATAAACTTATTTTTAAAATTAGTTTCTTAGTTTTTGGGTATTTGCTCTGCCTAGATCCTTATCTTTCACCAATCCTCAATTTCATGCTATCCTTCTCTATGCATACGCCTACTTAGTTACATATAAACGTAAAAAAAAATTGTGTTGTATTTATCCACTTCATTCTCAAAACAATCGAACTAAACTAAAAAAACTTAAGCTCCCGATCCAGAATGCGATTTGAAATGTGGTAAAAATGGATATTGCAACGAAAATCACATCTGCAAGTGCAACGCTGGCTATACGGGCCAATACTGCGAGATGGCATTTTGTTTTCCCCAATGTCTGAACGGTGGCAACTGTACGGCACCATCCGTTTGCACATGCCTCGAAGGATATCAGGGTACCCAGTGTGAGGGAGGTAAGTGTAGCTTTTATACAAAAAAAAAATTGCTTATACATAATATACACAAACATATATATTGCTTCAATACATTTAGTACGGGGTTTACAAATCTTAGAACTGGGTTTCCTGTAATTAGAACCATCGTAATGTTTTTACAAATCCTAATCGTACTTTCTAAAACAAAAACCCTTTACTGTACAATTATCTTTAATGCTTAAATTCTAAAGCCTACATATATACTCCCTTTGGGGATATCGTATATTATATACACATGCATCAGACGATCTCGTTTTAGATTTTTTTCGATATAGCTATAGCTGTCTTACAGCCAAACTTAATGACTTCAGTCATAGCCTTGTAGAACGGCGCCTGCTCAGCACCGTGCTCAATGCCAGTATCGTGATGTTCCTGCTCCTCATCGCGAAATTTGGTTATTGTTTCCAAAAGTTCCTGAAAAACGCAGGCATTTATATCAAAGAGCTTTTCTAGATTTAAACGCAAACGCTTACCTTGTCCGGATTCGGCGACTCCATGATCTGTCGCAGCTGATCATTGTAGTGCTCCACAATTACAGTCTCCACGGCTACCGTACAGGCCATGGCAGCCTTTTCGCCCATTAGCGCTGTGCCAGCGCCCAAGGCAAAGCCAGCTATGTTCCATATGGGAGTCATTATTGTCGGACGCACACGATGCTGCTGTATAAGCTGCTCGAATTGCTTGCGATGACACTTTTCTTGTTCCCACATATGCTCTATGGTTTTGCCCATAGGTCCATTGCCTAATATGGCCATTTGTCCGGCATAGATGCGATCTGCGCCCAATTCGCCGGCATGATCAACGCGTATGATTTCATCGGTTAAAGCATTGGGTCTGGCACGCAGTGGATTTTGTTCCTTAGGTGGCGGCGCGCTGGCAGAGCTGTGGCTGCTACTGCTGCTGAGGCGTATAAGTGTATTGGTCAGGCGTAGCCTATTGCAGGGCGTACCAAGGCGGCGCAACATATTGAGAGCTGTAGGAATATACAAAACTTTTGATTACTATTCCTCGAAATGATTCTAGGTATATGTAAGGAAAATTGCTTAAATGGCGGCAAATGCATACAAAAGGACAAATGCCAGTGCACAAAGGGATATTTTGGCATGCGCTGTGAATTTTGTAAGTTATAGTTTTTTTTATTAATTACTCCCAGTTATTTATTTGTACTTTTAATTACAGCCAGGTGTGTGATTCCCTGCAAGAATCAAGGCAAGTGCGTTGGCAGCAATTTGTGCCGCTGTCCGAATGGTTTTGGCGGTAATCACTGCGAGATTGGACGTAGCCAACGCTCCACTTGCAAATGTACGCATGGTACCTGTCTGAAAAACAAGAGGTGCAAGTGTCTGCCGGGTTACTATGGACGTCATTGTAATGGTCGTAGATAAGCGGGCAGAAAAAAGTTTTAACTGATCTTTAAAGACTATGCCCATTATAATACCAAGAAAATCAAAAACAAAACAAAAAAGGAGAGAGCACTGCCGCGCCCGCATCGGGTTTTGGAATTCAACAATCAACAACAATTAAACACACTATGAAAATGTTTGTTTATGTACTTTTGTAATGTTCAATGTATAACCACATCGTTTAAACCTTTTTATATAAACTATTATGTGTAGACAAAACAAAAATAATACTAATTGTGATAAAAAAATTTTGTAATTAAATTTTTTTTTAATAAAAACAAAATTAATGCATGTATGTATGTGCCAGCTTAAACAGGCACGGTTAAAACGCAAAAATCCCTTTTATTATTATATATACTACGGTACGAGCATTCCTTGAGAAGATATTTCGGGTTTTTCAATAGAGATGCTACAAAAGTAGACCGATAGGGGCAGCCATATTTTTCCCGCTCTCTTGACATTTCTCTTCAGTAAGGTTTGCCATTTCATCATTGAAAGATATACGATCCAACGAATCGAAATTATTCAAATTTTCTACTGAAATTCGGAGTCAGTGGCCTCAACTTTAAGAGCGCTACGTCCTATTTCTGGTCGTCATAATTGTCCTGCCAGATCAACAATTGAGTTAGTGGAAAAATTTGAATCCACAGGCACAGTACAAAATGTTCCCGTGCCAGTGAGACAAAAAAAAGCCCGTAGTGTCGAGAATCAATTGAGGAAGACCCAATCAAATCAGTCTCTCACACGTCGTTATCAAGCGTTGGACATCTCTGTGACGTCGTTGTGGCGAATTTTGCGAAAAGATCTTGGCCTACATCCTTACAAGATTAAATTGACGCAAGCACTGAAGCCACTTGACCACCGGAAGCGTCGTATGTTCGTGAATTGGGCTGAGCAACAACTTGAAAATGATCCGGATTTTCATCGAAAAATCATCTTCAACGATGAGGCTCATTTCTGGCTGAATGGCTGCGCCAATAAGCAAAATATGCGTTATTGGTCAGGCAGCAATCCACTCGTACTTCATGAGTCCATTGACCATTGCATTCCGAAAAAAATACGGCTTGGTGCCGTTTATGGGCCGGCGGCGTCATTGGGCCGTACTTCTTCCGTGATGATCAAGACCGGCACGTTACTGTGAATGGAAATCGCTACCGCTCAATGATAACAGAATATTTTTGGTCCGAATTGGATGCTATGGACTTGGACAATATGTGGTTTCAACAGTACGGCGCCACAAGCCACACAGCGAATGTCACAATCGATTTATTGAAAACCAAGTTTGGTGAACGTGTTATCTCACGAAATGGCCCAGTTAATTGGCCGCCTCGGTCAAGCGATTTGACGCGTTAGACTATTTCCTGTGGGGCTACGTCAAGTCTATGGTCTATGGTCCATGCCAACAAGCCAGCAACGATTTATGAACTTCGTACGAATATCGAACGTGAAAATGCAGCAGTATCGGCCGATTTATGCTTGAAAGCCGTCGAAAATTGGGTTCAGCGTCTGGACTTCTGCAAGCGTGCCCGTGGTGGCCATGCAAAAGAAATTAAGTTCCATACATAATGGCATCGAATGTACTTTCATAGGAATAAAGAATTTTATTGATATCCAAACCGTTTTTGTTTTATTTAAAAAACTTTTGTTGCTCTCTTATTGAAAACCTTTTTACTACGGCACGTACATTCCTTAAGAAGATGCAAAATTGTTTGGTTTACATAGAAGTTCTGGAGTTGTGAAAACAAAAAGCTAAATCTATAGTCAGGAATTATCAAAGCAGATATACTACCCAGATTTGAAAAATTTAACAAACAAATGTTAAACCAATCCTCGTATTGAATGAAACCATATAGGTCGATGTAGCAGCTATCTGTCAGATGTTTTCCTAGTCATGACAACCTCTATGAAAAATTAACAAACGACCTAGCTAGCAGGAAACGAAGCTGCGCGGCTCTCAAATTGGCCAGAGCCTTATTGTGCCATTAGAAGACACGTCAGACAACTACTGAATCTATGCGCCAGGTCTTAAGACAGTCCCGGCAAATTCGCAGTTCCTAAAATTGAAATTAGTTTAAGATAATCTTTCAAGTAAACAAGAACTCTCCAAGCAAACTGTTTTACTTACTCAGCTGGAAAAGGTCAGGGCGATGTAGCTGCTCCCTGACTGATGTTTTCCAAATCAAGGCAAAATCTATGAAAAATGAACATACAACCTATCTAGCAGAAAACGAAGCTCTCAAATTGGCCAGAGCCTTATTGTGCCATTAGAGGACACTTCAGGCAACTACTGAATTTATGCGCCAGGTCTTAAGACAGTCCAGGCAAATTCGCAGTTGCTAAAATATAAATTAGTTTAAGATAATCTTCCAAATAGGCAAGAACTCTCCAAGCAAACTGTTTTACTTACTCAGCTGGAAAAGGTCGGGGCTGGCTAAGAATCTCATAACTCCACGTAAGAATCATACCAGATAAGCAATATATCGAAAATAACATTAACCACAGTATATTTCGCCTAGCTGAATCACAATAGATCCCAAAGATTGCAGTGCAGTTCACTCATGCACAATAATATTTTTATTGACATCTGCACAAATTATTATACATAGCTTATTTGCGCAGCAAACAGATTGAAAATTGAAACTACACAACATTTGGCAAGCATTTATGTAAACGATATCTGCTTTTGTTTATATACTCACAGCTTTATAAACACAATTTGTAGACTCAAATTTCACTTAAACAAATTTAGCCGGTGTTATGTATAAAATGAATAATTGAAATTTTATACAACAGTCATGCAAACTTGCATTGTAACAAAGAACAGCTGTTTTAGCAGCGTTGCCGTATCGTTCATTTATCAGTTTTTTTGAATGTTATCGAAAATATGTAAAACAAAAATAGTCAAAATTTCATGCATCCCTAAAATAGACATAAATCAGCAAATTAATTGAATGAAAGTCAGCTGACTTGTCGCAGTTTTAAATAAACAATAAAAATGGCACCAAAGAATAACCATGATCCCGCAAGCTCCAGTGATGCCAACACCAATGTGCAGGAGGCAGACCTACAGGGTAAATTTTGTCAAGTATTAAAAAGTTTTCATAGTTCTTAACTGAGCGCATGTTGTTCGCACTTTTGTGTTACAGAAATGGAGGAGGTCAACCAGAGTCTGGATGCGCTCAGCGGTGCTTTGGATGCATTTGAGCAACGCACTGACGATATAATGATACAGCTGCGTGAACTTTTAGACTCTAATCGCGAAATACGCCGTCAGATTGCGCAGGAAAAGACTAAAGCTGGTTCAGATAACGAAAATGATGATGATGATGACGACAAAAATATGAATGTGGAAGAAGAGCAACCGCAGCAGCAGGCTCATACCCAATCCAATGCATAAAATGGCATACAAATTTTCTTCTAATTTTCCTTTTATTCTATATGTACGCGGCTTGCGTACAACCAATGTATTATTGTTGTTTCTTAAATTAAGCACCCCATGTTAGATTTTTTTTTTCAAAACAAAAGACACATTTATTGCTAATTTTTGCGTGCTTTCTTGTTTGGATTTGGACAGTTGAAGGGTGGTTTATCTGAGCCCGATGCGATATATTCAAATATTACTTTGAACATTGTCTTCATTTTGCGTTTTAAACGTCTATTTTCAGCAATCAGTTCAGCTACATTCACAGATTCGCCGTTTTGCAGGCTTGTCGATGGTGTGTCGTCTACTTCCTCATTCAATCTGCGTTTTAAATCAGCTTTAGTGGTTATGCTAGACTTTTTCTGATTCTCTTCTTTGCCGTTTTTAATTGTGTTTGATTCTTCATCCGAGCTTGCCTCTTCTTCAATAACTTCAATGTCTTCGCTAGACTCGACCTCTACTACTTCCTCTTCTTCTACTTCCTCCTCTTCAACTTCCTCCTCTTCAACTTCCTCCTCTTCAACTTCCTCCTCTTCAACTTCCTCCTCTTCAACTTCCTCCTCTTCCACTTCCTTCTCTGTGACGCCTTTCTGTGCAGCCACAGTATCACAAATCTTATTCAAGTCCAGTTCTGGTGTCTCACATCTATTGTGCGCCTCCGTAATTAGCAGCTCAATGCATTCCTCATCATCATCGGGTGATGTAGTTGTTATCATGCGCTTGAGACTGTTCGCAAAAAGTTGTGGCTGTTTGTGTTCTGGTTGAAATATGGCCGGGTTTGTAAGACGTACTTTTAAATTTGTTACTGTGCCGTTTTGTGGTATTGACTTTATCAACTGTCTGCTGCTCACATGCCAGACGCAAACTTTCTTATCTTCGCCAGCTGAAATTAATTGTTGACCATTTAGCGAAAGCGCCAAACATGTTATGGGCTGTCCAGCTGTGTGTCCACTAAAGCACAACGTTTTTTGCTCTTCCAAATGGTATTCCTAGAATAATGCAATTAAAGCTATAATTTATTTTTAAACCAGTGAATGAATCTTGCGTACCTTCATGCGCGGCACACGCTCCATATGAAACACATAGATTTGGCCATCGCTACCGCCTACAAACAAATTGCTCTCCAGGCCGTTGACCAACACACTGTGTAGGGCCACAGGAAACACTACACTGAGCAGCATTGTGCCGCTGCTAAGATCATACACCTTGCAACAGCGATCCAATGAGACTGTGTACATATAGGCACGCATGCCACCACAGCCTATGTGCAGATCTGTTACGGCTAGACCATGGTCATTAAAGCTGTACATGGGTGTGTTTGCTTCGTTGTCGCCTTGATCCAGTGGCGACACAACATTTGTCAAGTTCCACAGTAGCACAGCACCATCTTTACCTGCGCTGGCAAAATGCTCCCCATCCTCCGTGAAGCGCAGACAGGTCACAGGCTGATAATGTTTTGACAAAGTGTTCAACATGTTACCAGTAGTTAAATGCCAAATGTATATGGACTCCTGTATGCCTGCTACTATAAAAGCACCATCTGGTGACAAGGCCAATGCGTTAACCTTGCCTGGTAACACAAAACGTACTGTAGACATTTGTTCCTGGCCATTGATGGGCCAAACATGTAGCAAGGGCTTTGTACTATTGGCCGCTATCAAATAGTTGGAGCCCAGTAATTCAAGACCATGGGGCTGCACGGTGCCGCCACCTTTATATTTCATAAGATCAATGCCGGTACGCAAATCATGTGCGCTGCAAGAGGCATGATTATTATTAACGCTTGTAAATAAAACCTCCAGAATTTCGGACATGTTGCGCACGTGCGTTACTAACAAAAAATAAAATTAAATATTTTGATTACAAAATATCGTTGTTGGTATCGATAACAATTTTAAAGAACTGGCAACTTTGTAAAAAACACGCGTGTGTTGACTGACTTCATTTAAATGAGAAACGTAGTGTAATTACAAATAATTTTGTATAATAATATAATTTTGTATATATTATCATGGTAAAAAATAGCCCGCAACAAGCGGCCAGCAGCTCTATAGCAGCGCTGCCACAAAAACGTTACTACCGGCAACGAGCACACTCCAATCCCATTGCTGATCACAGCTTCGACTAGTGAGTGCATTTGTTATCAGCATTATTACCACATTATAACCTTTCATTTATGTAGTCCTGCACGGCCAGAGGATGTGGATTGGCGAACTTTATATCCCAACATTGGCGAAGATCAACAAGTAGAATATGCTGATATTGGCTGTGGCTATGGTGGCTTTTTGGTAACACTTGGAGAAATGTTTCCTAAAAAGATTTCCATTGGCATGGAAATACGCGTCAAGGTATCTGACTATGTCATGGATCGCATAATGGCGCTGAGGCAAAGAGATGTTGGCAGCTATCAGAATATTGCCTGCATGCGCACAAATGCCATGAAATATTTGCCCAACTATTTCAAAAAAGCACAGCTTGAAAAAATGTTCTTTTTGTATCCTGATCCGCACTTTAAACGCTGCAAACACAAATGGCGCATTATCAATCAGGCGTTGCTATCTGAATATGCCTACGTCTTACGAAAAGGAGTAAGTAAAGCAAAATTGGAATATAAATTGCAATTACTACATTGACATTTAAAGGGTCTGGTTTACACAATGACTGATGTCGAGGACCTACACAAATGGATTGTTTTGCATATGACTCAGCATCCGCTCTTTGAACGCATAAGTGACGAAGAAGCTGCAAAGGATCCCATAACACCGAAACTCTACCAGAGCAGCGAAGAAGGCGCCAAGGTGGCAAGGAATAAAGGCGAACACTTTATGGCCATATTTAAACGCCTTTAAGCATATTGCTTATATGTTAAATATATGTAGTATGTGATAAGAATATTTTTTTATTCAAAGCTGGACTAATGTTAATAATTTAATGATGAGTGTCCATTAAAGAAGCTTGACTAGTTTTACATTTAACATTAAATGAATTTTTGTGTGCTATGCCCTCACAGTTGACTAGAGTAACGTCATCATCATGGTGCGTAATTTTAAACTTGACGCCGGTCATCAGTTCCGCCACGTAGAGTGCTGTCTCAGTATGCTTGGTGAGCTTGCCAGTTTTAAAGCTTGAGCATCCACGGGCCAGCGCCATATATATGATTATCTGGTCCTGCATATAATCATCCACACATAATTCGCCTTCACAGTATTTGATTAATTCCCCAATAGCTTTAGAGCTTATTTCCAATGGATCACTTTGCCTATCAACTAGTGCAGAGGATCCCAGCCAGCAATTTGTAGAGGTTTTTGCCCAAAACATTACGCCAGCACCATTTTCACGCACTTTCTCTGGACCATGTTTAAAACCCTTGATGTCAATTTCTGGAATATCGTGAGTGGTGTTTATCCGAAATAAAGCTTGCTCGGCTGTGTTTTTCATTTGTTCTGCAATGCTCTTTGAAACGCGACCAGCGGTGTAGGTACAGCCTTTAAACTGCTTAACATAGCCAAAGTTTGTAAGGTTAATACCGTGCAAACTGTTTATAGGTTCTATATCTAGAATGATGCGTCCGTTGCCGAGTGGGTAAAATCCATGGCGTATAATATTCATATGAAACTTAATGCCAAATTTATAGAGGATTGGCCGCAACACATTTAACATATATTCAGCTTGTGGAGA
The DNA here is from genome assembly GCA_037043745.1 of Chymomyza amoena. Lineage (NCBI taxonomy): Eukaryota > Metazoa > Arthropoda > Insecta > Diptera > Drosophilidae > Chymomyza > Chymomyza amoena. The sequence continues at coordinate 33,635 of JBAMAX010004643.1, read as the reverse complement.
AAATGCAACATTTGTACCGCCTAAGACATCTACCTTGGAGCGCTTTTTGCCAAATAGTAATACTGGCAAAACAATTTGGAACACAAGCGTTATGCTGGCAGCGGTATGCGTATCCACGTTGTAGGTACCGGCTTTTATGATGCCCGGTGTAAACTCCACTTCGGTAGATCCCAGTGTATTTCCTTTGACCTTGGCATTGGTAATTTCGCACAACAGATTAAGGCCATGAAAATGTTGTGGCGACAATCCTGTCTTTGGTCGATTCGCACGAATTTTTACTATACGCACTGGTTTACCCAAAATGCAGCTAAGGCTTAAAGCATTACGCAGTGTTTGGCCACCGCCCTCCAAATGGGAGCCGTCGATTTCCACGAAATCTGAATTCGATGCTCCTGCCATGACTTTTGTGACTTGTGACTTCACAATTGCAAGGCTTCACGAAATTCTAGACGCTTTTATTTTAAAATGTTTGACAACTAGAGCTGGGTAACGATTCGACTAGTCGAATCTTTTTTTCTGACAGTAAAATCGATACTTGCTCTGTGAGCATCGATCTTTCAAGTAAATTAAATTTGTAGGCGCAGAAAAACGGTTTGGGGCTCTCAGCGATTTTAATTCTTTGAGTCATTTTAAACTCTGGGTCCAAAACAAGTTTCGAGTCGCCATCTTTTTTAAAAAAAGTTTTTTTTTTTTAAATATAAAAAAATCGACTAAGACCTTTCTTCTTTTCTTTACAAGATCGAAAAACACTATTTTTCCTTAAGCTTAATAAAGGTTTTCGAGGTGGAAGAATCCATTTTTTAATTCAATTTTAATTTTAAGACACGCCAGGGGGCGCTTTTGCATGTTTTATTAATTTTTTAAATAAATGGTGACTTCATTTTAGATTTCTCTTATTAAGTTTTGAATCAAACGAATTTTGAATTCTTTGTTTTCTTTTACTAAGTTTTGAATTTTTGATTACTTTATTTGGAGTTATGGAAATAAATTTAAGTGAATTTTGTATTAATTCTCTGCGGTTTTAACTAATCAGCGCCTAATAACGTTTTAGTCCGATTAAATCGATTTTTTGGGGAGAATCGGTCGAAAATATCGATGCTCGAAAATGGGGATCGAGCCCAGCTCTATTGAAAACTAATTAAGCTCGCTGCCTTATCGATTATTTGATTGCTACGTAATCGTTATTGCAATTTGCAACATTTGTTTGCTCAACAAGTTGGCAGCACTGTGCAAGAATCACAAACAATAGTCAATAACACTTTGTTATTGTGTATGCAATTTTATTAACGTCTATGCGGGAGTAATAAAAATATACTGCACTGCAACATGTCCAAGGTGTACTTATTGCCCGTGGCTGTGTTTCTTATTTTTCAAGTAACGTTTTTGGGCACGTAAGTTAATAATTTTTAAAATTAGTTATTTACGCATTTGTATGTTCATCTTTATAAACACGTATATACATAATATGACTTTAAATTACTCCTACTTCTTTTGATAAATCTAGATATATTGCTGCAGTTTTGGAGGGTCATGTAGTGCCCACTGTGCCGTACATAAGTGATGCCGCGACCTATTCGCCGGAAAGCTGCGTTTTTGGTCAAATGATAAATATTGGCAGTGTGCTGCGTAAGTACTTCTTGTTTTTAAACTAGACAAAATCTCGACTGCATGACTCATTTGCACTTAAACTGATAATTTCTGCTTGCAGTGGGAATCACCATTTATTTACGCTTCCGTCACATCGAACAGTTGTGGCTACATCATCAAGTTGATGCGAGTGTAGCGCGATATAATCGCTTGGCCGTCTGGTTTGGCATGTTGTCCTGCTTGGGCATCAGTTTCGTAGGCAATTTTCAAGAGACAAATGTACGCATTGTACATTTCATAGGAGCCTTCTGCTGCTTCGGTTGCGGCACAGTTTACTTTTGGTTACAGGCATTTATATCCTATATGATACATCCCTTTGCGGGCACACGTTGTTTTGCGCATACGCGCTTGGGCATGTCTGTTTGCTGCACCATACTCTTTATAATGCTAGCCGTAACTGGTGTCATGTCACACATATTATTCAACGGTCAAGATCCAAGAAAATGGTAGGTTATTTCAAACGTTTATAAAATCTTATAGTTAAATTGGTTTTTGCTTTGTCGTTTAACAGGTATCCTTCAGATGGCGGCTGGTATTTCCACGTAATCAGCACCATTTCAGAGTGGATAATTGCTTCCATATTCAGCTTTTACATACTCAGCTTTACAACAGAGTTTCGTGACATTGCTATGGATCATCCACGCATTTCACTGATCTCTTATGACATGACCGTGTAGATAAAGGTTAGATCTCTGCTACATAGCAACGTAAAGTTTAAGCTAAACGCCTAGTGTTAAGATAAGTGTAGGCGTTCACCTGATCTTAAAAAACTGTACCAAGTTTATAATTCCCAGCTGTACAAAACACTGGCTTTGTAGACTCAGCTATTGATTTGCTGGGCTCATTAACAAAGAATCCCATGAATATAAACTTATTATTATATATATATATAAGTAATGTATATAACAAAACATACATTTGTGTATATTGAGCTGCTTTTAAATTAATACGTTTTTAGCTACATAGCTCATAGCTAAACCCCCGCAACAAAGTTAGATCTTATGCAATGTTTTTAGCTAGAAAAACGTTTCTACGCACTAGGCTAGCATATGGCGCCTACATAGATAAATTCTATTTGATTTGAAGAATCCTATTGCTGTGATACATGTGTATGTATATATGTATATATACTTAATAGTTTTGGACTTTGTGCCATGTGCTTTACAGCTTCAATTATAATCCTGCATAAGCGCTTACTTTGATTGTAATACGGGTTCAGCAATACACCAAATACACTCAATTGGGTTTTAAAACTATATAATCCAAAAATTATAGTTTTCAAACGAAAACTACTTGTATGCATACTTTATTAAAATTTATTTGAATTTTTTTCTGTACTATACTATTGATAATTTATTTGATATAAAAACTTGAGGTGCATATAAATAAATCAATTGATAGTAAATATAACATATTGAAATAGATTGCTTGATTTTTTAATTTATAAGCAATTGGAATGTTCAGCTTCGTTAGCTCCAACGATCTTCAGGGCTCAGATAAACTGGATCTCTCCAGGCTTTGTTTAACGTGACATGTAAAAACAATGGTTTTAAAATCACGGAGCCCGATTGGTTCGACAAATGGGCGGCTATTTAGAAAATATATCCAAATATTTTCGGAGCGCTCCTGTGAGCGCTCGTTAAATTATGAAAAACTTAAATTTAATATGCCTATTAAATGAATAAAATTATACATATAAGTACAAAGCTTGGTGGATAAAGATTAATGTTAAATTGTATTAAAAAAGTCAATTTTGGGCTTTCAACAGACATCTGGGTAGACGGATGTGGCTTAGTTATCCTCGCAGATCACAGCAACATTATTATTTTTAAGCTCTGCAGACTGACTTCAATAGCTAACAAACACAGGACGTTGTAGAAGCATTATTAAAACACTCAAACCAGAGATTCGCATAACAATTACCTTTTCAGATTTGTGATGGATCGCGATGGTAATCGTAAGTTTTATTTTGCTTAGACGTTGGTCAAGTGCGTGATTTGCATGAACGGCTTCTATTGTGTTCTCTTTCTTGTTCACATTCGCGACTTTTTTACTATGCTATTTACTAGGAGAACGTGAGTTATAGCAAAACATGAAAGAATTTCCGTATGTCTGGAGCGAAGTAACGAACAAGTACTTTGCATAGAACTATGAAGGGCCTAACCCATTTTATCCATGGACTGATGTGACAATCTACACTTCGTTTGCTAGGTATTTTTATGTTTTACATCCCATTTCAACACTTGAAAATATCGGGTTTTTCAATAAGGACGCTATAAAAGTAGACCGAGGACAGCAAAAGACGCCATATTTTTTCCCGCTCTCTTGGCATTTCTCTTCAGTAAGGTTTGCCATTTCATCATGGAAAGATATACGATCCAACAACGAATCGAAAATTTACTGCCGAAACTCGGAGTCACTGGCCTCAACAAGCTACGTCCAATTTATGGTCGTCATAATTGTCCTGCTAGATCAACAATTGAGCGTCTAGTGGAAAAATTTGAATCCACACAATTTCCGCGTGCCAGTAAGACCCAAATCAGTCTCTCACACGTCGTTCTCAAGCATTGGGCATCTCTGTGAAGTCGTTGTGGCGAATTTTGCGAAAAGATCTTGGCCTACATCCTTACAAGATCAAATTGACGCAAGAACTGAAGCCGCTTGACCACCAGAAGCGTCGTATGTTCGTGAATTGGGCTGAGCAACAACTTAAAAATGATCCAGATTTTCATCGAAAAATCATCTTCAGCGATGAGGCTCATTTCTGGCTAAATGGCTTCGTCAATAAGCAAAATATGCGTTATTGGTCGGGCAGCAATCCACACGTACTCCATGAGTCACCATTGCATCCCGAAAAAATTACGGCTTGGTGCGATTTATGGGCCGGCGGCGTCATTGGGCCGTACTTCTTCCGTGATGATCAAGACTGGCACGTTACTGGGAATGGAAATCGCTACCGCTCAATGATAACCAAAGATTTTTGGCTTTCAACAGGACGGCGCCACAAGCCACATAGAGAATGTCACAATCGATTTATTGAAAACCAAGTTTGGTGAACGTGTTATCTCACGAAATGGCCCAGTCGCCTCGGTCGTGCGATTTGACGCCGTTAGACTATTTTCTGTGGGGCTACGTCAAGAGTATGCCAACCAGCCAGCGACGATTGATGAACTTCGTACAAATATCGAACGTGAAATTGCAGCAGTATCGGCCGATTTATGCTTGAAAACTGTCGAAAATTGGTTTCAGCGTGTGGACTTCTGCAAGTGTGCCCGTTGTGGCCATGCAAAAGAAATCGAGTTCAATACATAATGGCATTGAATGTACTTTCACAGGAAAAAAGAATTTCATTGATATTCAAAACCGATTTTTTTTTATTTAAAAAAACTCTTATTGAAAACATGGGAATCTGTTATTACGGGCACAAAACCCCATCGACTTTACTACGCAACGCTGTGTCTTCACGACCTGCATTCTTCGCATTGGTATGATATTGATCATATCATATCACATCTAGCACCCGCACCTTGTGTGAAATTTGCCTAAAAGCAAGCAATGGAGATCGCTAAAGGCAAGATGCACCAAGTCTAATTGCTTTCTGGTAGCATTGATTACATCACATATTCTGCGTAGTGATTCCTTAATTTCAAATACTAGATTGCGTCTCTTAAAACTCTGAAATGCTGGAAGATCATGGCCACTTGTTGCAGTTTTAACTACATGCCAGCTGTTTGGATTAGATTTATAGTCAAGTACATCTTCACTAAAACTACAATGCTGCAGCCTTTATAGTTGGTGGAGGTGTTATTATTAGTTAAATCTACGAAGGACTCTGACTTAAGCAGTAACTGTTGCTTCCGAGATAAATTATGAGCAGCAGCACGATTGGACATTTATCGGTGCAGCTTCTATCGTTTGGCATAATTAGAGGATAAAATAGTGTCATAAATGGCAACAACAAGATAAATGCTGTAACCTAGCATATAAATGTATATATATGTATATATATGCAGTATAATAAACAGTTGTCCAAATTATAAGCGCACATAATTTCAAGTTTAATAAATTCGTTTTAGCTACGGTTTTATCGGTGTTATCGATCAATATAACAATCGTGGCTACTGGCTGTATCGGCGAAATTAGATTCAAAAAGAAAAATAAGTGTTGCCACCTTATTTCGTTGTAGCATTTTAGCTATATAAAATATGCAAAATGTGTAATAAGTATATAATTTTGATAAGTTTTTTATTTATAGCCTTGAGCGTCATTGCAAAATACTCTACTCTGGCTAAACAAATGACACGTTTCGTGCTACACAGCGCAATGCTGCACTAATGTATGCAGTAACAATGTCAGCTGTTTTCGCCCAACTCCCCCACTGTTGGCAATGGTAAACGAAACACGAAACAGCAGCTATCATTTGTAGAAAAACCTTTGAAGTCAGCAAATGGAGCGGTAGCGTACGTAAATGTTTAGTGTTAAACCAATAATTACTAGAAATTCACTGTCGTAACTTAATTAAATGCCAAATGCAAAAGTGAAAAACGTGAAAAATGCATAGGTCGGTGCATATAATAAAACTTTGGAGCAGTATCGAAGCGTAAAATCGAAGGCGGCCAACAATCAACCCCAACTAATAGCCATAAAAAAAATATATATGAATATATAAATGCAACAAAAAAATCAAAAAAAGAGAAATCATAACAAAAGGTACAAACAAACGCACGTAATGTAAATAATCTTGTGAAATATTTGTGTGCGTGTGTGTTTAAATTATTACATAGTTTAAGCAAGAATTTTTTTTAAGCCATTGTACATTTATATAGTTTTGTGTGTGTGTGTGTGCGATCGTGTGTCTGTTATACGCAGAGGGCTTACATGTGTGTATTGGTGACAATGGCAACCAACACAATCATAATAATAATAACAACAACAACACAACTGCGTCTCCAATTTGCTGCCTAAGAAAGCAAACAGCTGTCTTTGGCTGTGCGCATTTTTTTTTCCACTGAACTTGTTTTTTTTTTATTGCTATAAGCATTTGTTAAACTAAAAAGTTATAACTAACCAAGATATAATTACGCCCAGTATGGATCTTATGTACATCATCATGCATACATCGGGTCTGTGTGTGAGTTTGTGTACATACATTGTATGTACGTGTGCGTGCAGCCCTTGCAGTTTTGTTTTGTCTTATGACAACGTACATACATACATACATACCTTCAAATGAAGTGTATGTATGCACAATGTATATTTATGCGTCTTTGTTCTGTAATTCTGGTTCTCTTTCTTTCTCTCTCTTTTTTTTTGTATATTTTTATTTTCTCTTCATGGCTGTGCGTGTATTAGTGTGTGTTTTTGTTATTCGTGCAAAGCTAAAATAGCCATTGTAATTTACTCTATTTTTTTTGTTTGTGTACCCAATAATTGCAGCAAGTCAGCCATGTACATTGCTATATATGTATGTATGTATATAAGCAACATCAGTCAATTTGCCACAATGCCGTTAATCGAACCCTTCGTTAAACTGTTCTACATGTGTGTATGTACATATGAATTTGTATGTGTGTGTGTGTGTGTCTATGTGTGTGTGCTATTTGTTTGTTTGCGTTTAGTTTCCTTTTTCAATAACATTGCACGCTTCTCTTCTTGTTATTGCTATTACTTTTACTTGACAGCTTTTCTCTGCCTCGCCTCTCTTGATCTCCGCCGTAGGTAATGCATTACTTGCAAGTATTTTGTTTGTCCCCGTGCACATATTTATTTGCATGACTGTGTCATGTTCATATTGATTATAGCAAATTAGATACGCTAAAAAAATAAATTTATAAAATTCACACAAACAAACGTACATGCGTATGTGTCTGTGTATATGCTTAACGCATGATGTAAATATGTACATATTAAACATTTTTAACTTTCTGCCCAAATATTAAGCTTCTTTGTTATGTGCGTTACTACGCACTTTGATTTGCTTTGCTTTGGTCTTTTGCTATTGCGTTGTGTTTACAATTTCTTTTCGTTTGTCTTCTCTGCTTTTGCGTTTTAAACCTTATCAGTGGCAATAGCACAAATGCGATAGGTACATACATACATGTAGTGTATGTATATATATGTATATGTAATACACACAAATGCAATTTTTGTGGGCGCGTGCACTTTGTGTTTGTCAAAAAACAAAACCAAATAAATAAATCTATAAACCTTTTGCTTAAATGATTTTTGTTTAATAGTTTGTAACTGCAGCTGGCCTGAGATCTGCTGAGTTCACAGCATCATTTCCTATTAAATACTCTTTCACGATCGCTTTTATGTGCTAGAGCTACTGCTTTGTCACAAGCAGTTGCAGCAGTTTCACAATTAAGTTGGCAGGCCTGCAGTTGCTGTGCATTTATATTACGGTGAATTAAAACCATTTTGTATAACAAAATATATTTTGTATAACAAATAGGAAAATTAAATTTCAATACAAGAACTAATTTATATGCCAGTTTGATTTAGTTCTAATAGTTTAAAATTTCTAACAAGACACAATTTTTATCATAATATTTAGTTTTTCACTGTATCTGTTTTTACATATATATTATGTCCAATTTAATCAAATAACTGCCCTAGCAGTCATAATCAATTCAGGTTCGACATCCGCAAAACTAGTTATAATAATAACACGTTTAGCGAAAATCTTATCGCGAAATTGAAACTACAACGCAGAAGCCTTATTTTTCTAGCATATGTCTAAATAACCTAACCAATAATGTTCATATTTGAAGTAGCTATAGCTATAGTCGTTTATAATCCAATCGATTTCCAAACAATACAAAAAAACTAGTTATCATGTGCAAAGTCCAGACAGCAAAAATCGTTTATTTTGATTGTAAATAACAAGACAAAACAAAATAGGTTTCGTATTTTATGACCGTAGTGGGCGAAAAAAATGGAGGGAGTCATCAATTTACATCACAGAATGGGCAAAGTTGAAATCAGGATCCATAATTTTGGGTTTAATGCTCTGTAAATATTATAAATTAATATTTTACGTGCCAAAATTAAAAAATGAGTTCATTAAAAAAACGGTGTTATATATTTTTCTGGCTCCCTCTTGCGAAAAACTTTAGAACTTGGTATGGTGAGTTAGAGGCAGAAATATTGAAAATATGAAATTCATTAAAAAAACCTTTTTACACTTTTGGTTATTGTTATATTTTTTTTCTTGCGCCCTCTTGCGTAAAATTTTAAACTTGGCGAGGCAAAAATCGGTATTGAAAATATAAAATTCAATAAAAAAACGATTTTACTGTTTTCGTTGTTATACTTTTCTTGCGCCCTCTTGCGGATAATTTTTAAACTTGCTATGGGGAGCTAGACACAAAAATTGAAATTATAAAATGCGTTAAAAAAGCCCTTTTTCGTTGTTTTTCCTACGCCCTCTTGCGGAAAATCTTGGAGGCAGAAATATTATTAAAAAAATTGATAAAAAATAACCCTTTACACTTTGCGTTATTATATTTTCTTTGCTCCCTCTAGCGACAAATTTTTTAACTTCGTGTGTTGAGTTAGCGACAGAAATATTGAAAATATAAAATTCATTAAAAAAATCCCTTTTATACTTTTCCTTGTTGCTGTATTTTTCTGGCTCCCTCTTGCAGAAAATTTTAGAAATGGGTGTAGTGAGTTATAGGCACAATTATTGAAAATATAAAATTCATTAAAAAAGTCCTTTTATACTTTTCGCTGTTATATTTTTCTTGCTGCCTCTAGCGGACGATTTTTAAATATGATATGGTGAGGTAGAGGCAGAAATATTGAAAATATAAATACATTAAAAATTATTTTTACACTTCTGTTGTTGCTATACAGCAAGACCTCTTGGGAACAATTTTAGAACTTGCTATGGTGAGAAATATTGAAAATAATAAATAAAATTAATTAAAAAACCCGTTTACTCTTTTCGTTGTTGCTATATTTTTTTTTGCGCCCTCTTGTGGAAAATTTTAGAGCTTGATATGTTGAGTTAGATGCAGAAATATTGGTAATATAAAATTCATTAAAAAAAACCCTTCTACACTTTTCGTTGTTGTTATATTTTTTTCTTGCGCCCTCTTGCGATAAATTTAAGAACTTGCTATGGTGAGTTAGAGGCAGAAATATTGAAAATATAAAATTCATTAAAAAAAACCCTTTTTCAACTATCGCTGTTATATTTTTTTTTGCTCCCTCTAGCGACAAATTTTTGGAGTTAGAGGCAGACATATTGAAAATTTCAAACATGCTTTTCGAAATTTTATAACTTAACTATTCTGTTATAAATTTGAAAAAAAAGCCTTTGCAGCTGTGTATATACTTTTTGCATTTCACTGCACTTTAAGCGCATGGAAAGTGAGGTAGGGTGGGGTAAGGTTTAGCCTTGCTTGCTTGGTGGTCAATTGTGCGTCATAGCGAATTATAGTTGCATATATGATGCACATATATATAGTACACATAGGCGCATGCACATATGCAACTATATACATATGTATGTACATATGTACATAGGTGCCAGCCAGTATAGTTGCAAAATGAAGGGCATGAAAGCTTCGGCTTTGTCTTTGCCTCGTTTTCTCACTTGTTTCGTTTTCGTTGTGGGTTTTGTAGTTGTTGTTGTATTTTGTTTCGTGTGCTTACAGCTGCTGTCCTTGATTATAGCTTTTCTTTGCTGTCGCAGTCGCACTTTGTCGTTGGCGTTTGCCAGCAGCATTGTTGTTGCTGTTGTTGTTGTTATTATTGCTATTGCTGTTGCTTTTCGCTGCTTCTGCTTGTGCGCTCTTTCGCCTAATTTTGTTGCGAGACTTGTTATTGTTGTTGCTGCAGTTTCAGTTTCGCTGCTGCTGCTACTGCTGCTGTTTGTTGTTGTTGTTTTTGTTTAGCTTTGACTTGCTTTGTTATTATGATTTTCTTTGTACATGTGCTTTTTGCTGGCTTTTGGCTCTCCGCGAAGCTAACGTGCGCTCGCTCGCTCTCTTGCACATACACTTTACGCTCTCGCGTTCTGCTTTTGTGCTGTGCTGCTTTCAGATGCTCCACAAATTAAAATTCACTTCAATGTGCGTTCGTTCGCTGAGGGGGGGCTGCCAAAACTTTGTTGCCAGTTAATTTTTAGTAACTAGTTGATAAAGGCAGCAGCAAAAAAATAAATGGACACAAAATAATCAAAAAAAAAAACACGAAAAATAAAATCAAAATGAAAAGTCAACAGCAACAACAAACACAATAACAAACGACGAGTGTAATAACATAACAACAAGGGCAAACACAACAACAACAAACGTGTGTTCAAAAAGTAAATGCAAAAATCAAATAAGAGTGTTGTTGTAATGTTGTCTCTTAATTTTAAGTTTCGTAATTTCAAATGGTGCATAAACTAAATAAACGCCAAAAACAAAAAACAAAAAAAAATTAACAACTGTTTCCAAGTCAACCAACAGCAGTTCTTCCTTGTCGCTCTCTCTCGCAGAGTTAGTTAATATATGTATGTGTGATGCGTGTGTGTGCGTGTGAGTAGTGAGCGCGCGCGTGTGTGGGTGCCTCTGTTTACAAATATTTCCAGTGTATACACACATGGCTACAGATTTAACTAAACAGCAGTTACAGTAACCAATTGTGTAAAGTGCATTAGTTAAAACTAAAGTTAAATTGCTTTTTTTTTATACATAGCTGTTTAGTTTGTATGTACATAAATGTATATATGTAATCGCAATGCTGCCTTTGTCGTCTGCTTAGCTCTTTGTCTTTGTTTCCCTTAATAAGGTGCTGCTCTTTTTTGCTGTTTGCTGTTGTTTTTGCGTTCCATAAGCTTTATTTAGACAGTCGCCAGCCCCTTGTTCTTTTTCAAATATATATACACACGTACATACATATGTATGTAGTTGTATGTATATAAAACATCATCTATAATATTAGCCAGCGCGCTTCGATGACGCCAAACACAAATCGCAGCATCAAACAGACCTCCTCAAAAATATGACGTTGTTTTTGGTCATCTAAAAACGAGCTGCTCAGATCTTAAGAGCGGAGAGGGGGGCTTAATGCTCTTCACACATAACAACAAAAAATTAAGGCGCAGTGTTGAACCACAAAAAAATACATAAAAATTTATTTCAAGCCAAGGCAAATGATGAACAAAAGCAAGGCGCGAAAAAAACAACACACGTACATATGTGTGTGTGCATATATGTATATGTGAGTGTGTATGTGTGTGTGTGGACACAGATATGCTTGCTCAAGTTGAACAACTTGATAAAAATTGAGCAATCAAAAGTTTGAACTTAAAATCGTTATTTTTTCTATGCCAAGTTTCACTGTAAAGAAAGAGCTTCAAAGCAGAAAGCTGACTGGAAAGAGCCACCACAAGAGTGTGGAGAGAGAGAAAGAATGCAAAAGATTAAGGGCGCGCACATTGAGAGCAACCAGTTGTACAGTGTTTAACAAAGAAATTGAACGCAACTTTGGCATGCTAACTTGTATATGCCTCATCCTTACGATTCTGCTAAGCTATTAACCCTTTCAGGCCCAAATTAAAATGGAACGACTTAGTAAATAATTGACGTCAGAATTATGTTACTATAGGCACAAATAGTCCCAGAAAAAAAATGTCAAGGTCCTAGCTATCCTAATTTGGCTAATTTAGAAGCGCCCTGACACAAAACTAAACAACTTTTGTATACAAAGATTTAAAAGAAATCTTTTTTAAAGCAAATCAACCACTTTTTCTGTAAATATAACTAATAATGAAATTATTATTATTTGATTACTAAAATGAAAATAATTATAATAAATTAAATATTAAAAGCAAATATATGCATTGTGTTATGTATAGAAATGCACAAAATAAAACAGTCTACTAGATTAAAATAATAACCAATGCAAAATAATTCGATATAGATGATTTTTTGGCATTTGAATCCAATGTTGCCTATAGGCGTACCTGAAAAGGTTAAAAATTTTTAATGGCGATGTTGCTACCTAAGATTTTATTTGAAAAGTTGTATTTTTTTTTTAAATTTATTAACTTCGCAACCCATGAATTGAGTTTCAATATTAAAACAAAATTTTATGTATAACAAACAATATGATCAGGCTGAAATTTTAAAATGTACGCTTCCAAATTTACTTTTTCAAAATTTACTTTTTCAAAATTAATCGTTTTTAGTATTATCAAACCTTTTTTATAATCAATACCTTACATAAATTTGATGTATTTGATGCATCAAGAAAATTTTACGCCGAAATTTACTTTAAAATTGGTAAACATAAAATATTTATAAAATACATACATACATATTTAGTAAAACATATTTGTATGTGGCTTGTCTTGATTTATTTCTTTTATTACATATAACCAGCCAAAATCGAGTCAATCTACATTCTAGATATAGAATATTTTAAAATTTTAGTCAATGCTCAGTGTAGAAACTTATTTGAAGTAATAGCAGTAATTATAATATACGAGAACTCACTTAAGTCAGGTTGTTATGCCTTCAACATTTCAACTCTAGTCCTAACGTCAAAAAAAACTAAGAAATATAATAATAGATTATAATAAATTTAGATGAAGTACTAGTTCTAAATGCTAAATGCTAGCTGAAATGTTTAAACAAAAATGTAAACTTTCGACTGTTTTCACGAAATTGAGTTCTTTTGAAACTTGCAATATTTAATTACTTCTTCAATTTGCTTTATTTTCCTCATAGATTGATTTATTTACTCAGGGTTGATATTTAATATTTTACTCCTAATTCTATTTTTACACGGCAGATTGGTTCCAGAAAAAACAGTGTAAAAAAAGACTGTGATTGGTTTTTTAAACAAAAACTTAAGCTTTCAACTGTTTTGCACGAAATTGAGTTTTTTTGATTATTACTTCTTCAAATTGCTTTATTTTAGTCAGGGTTGATATTTGATATTTTACACCTAATTCTGTTTGGTTGTAATTGGTTCCAGAAAAAACCGTGTAAGAAAGACATTGATTATATGCAAAAATAGGTGATTGGCTGCCTATCTTTAAAACCTATTAAAATTTGTGAAATTGAAATTTCATTTTTTTATATAGTTCTTACTGTGGCTTTGTTTAAACCGAACATTTTGCTAACAAATGTTGAGCCTTCTCCATTTCGAAGGCGATCTAATATTTCAATTTTGCTTTCCAAAGAAATGGATTTTTTTTGTAGTGTTCGACATTTTCTTTAAGGGATACATAAAATATTTAACGAAATATAAATAACTAAATGAATATAAAATATTTTTTTGGCTTAACTTTTATCTTGAACAAGAAGACGCCTGAAACGACTTCACCCAAATGACCTCAGAATGCGTGTCTTATCATAGAAACTACATGATTTTTGAAAATATTGCATATATAGAGTAATCTAAGCCATACCACACAAAAAGTTATATTGAATGTGAATCATGGGTTGATTGCCAATAAAATAAATATTCCAGAAAAAAAACTTTTATTTTAAGCGTTAAAATTAAATTCAATGTAACGTTGGAAAAACAAATTTGCATATAAACAAATGTCTTTACCATAATAACAAATTTTAAATTTGCTTTTATGCACAAAAAGGAAATTCCTCTAAATTTGTGATATGAACATATTTCGCAAAAAGTAAATCTGACACATAAAATTTAAGCCCAAAAAATTTTGAATTAAATCTTGCTAAATGGAATAAAATCGTGTAAAAACATTAAAAAAAAAATACAATATTATTTTCAAACCTAGTTAAATCAAAGCTGTGTAAAAAAAAGACCGTGTAAAAACAGAATTAGGTGTAATAGATTTAGATGCAGTACTAGTTCGATATGGCACAATATTTTATTACTTCTTCAATTTGCTTTCTTTGGATCATATTAAAAATATTGCAAAAAGCTAGCCCAGGGAAAATAGCATTAAATAAATCCTTGAGACAGTAACTTAATAGGCAATTATATGATGTAACTTTATGTGTCCTATGTAAGGTGATTCTTGAAGCTTTTATTATTTAATTTTTTCTTTAATTTGCTTTCTTTGGCTCATATTAAAAATATTGCTAAAAGCTAGCCCCCTGGGAAAAAAGCATTAAATAAAACCTTGAGACAGTAACTTATAAGGAAATCGAGGGAAAATAGCATTAAATAAAACCTTGAGACAGTAACTTATGAGGCAATTAATTGATGTAACTTTTTGTTTGCTATGCAAGGTGAATTTTGAAGCTTTTAATATTTAATTTTTTATTTAATTTGCTTTCTTTGGCTCATATTAAAAATACAGCTAAAAGCTAGCCCACTGTAAATAGCATTAAATAAAACCTTGAAACAATAACTTATAAGGCAATCGATTCATTAATGTTAATTGATGTAACTATGTAAAATTGAAAAGCTGTAGCACTTTTGTGGGCCTCACTGTACTTTGATTGCATACCAGTTGAGTTGAAGTGACTTGACTCTCTTTGTTCATTGCTTTTGCGCTTGCGTTCGCTCTGTTATTGTATGTGTCTGGCTCTCTCTCTCTCTGGCTCTCTGGCTCTTCGCCCATATGCCTGCTGACTCTCTCAGTTCTAAAAGTTTTTCACATGCCAATAACATTAAACAGCTGAGCTTGTTTGAAAACAACAGACGTTCGTTAAGATACATTTGACGCAGCACGTCAGCGTCGTTGACACCAGGCAACTAGGCAACCAACCAACCCCCTTAGCAACAACCCTCGTCATCATACCCAGAAATACAACAAACACCAAATAAATAAATAATGCATGTAATCAAAGCTCTGAAGGCGATTTACAAGTAGTTAACGAGAGACGAACCTTGGAACCCTTGCCTATCTATATACAATATAAATAATTGTAGGTATAGTGACTGTCATGTGTGAATTAATTATTAAAACTTCAATTATTTTAGGAATTTAAGCATTTAAATGCATGCACTGACTCATTTATACATATGCATAGTAAACAAAAAGCTAACAATTCTTGTTTGAGTCAACTCACCAAATCTATATACCCAACCGACCGACCGACCGACCGACATACATATAAGTAGATACATAGATACATATTTGTCATGTAGCGTAAGCGTTATTTCAATTGGATTTTGTGAAGCGTATAAAGCACATACCACATACATATGTATATGCTTGTATCTATGTATATGTACATTTGTATGTATCTGTATATGACAACTCTAGAGATATATAAAGAGAGTTCATGTTGGAAGTTCTAAACTTTTGAAACCATTATCTATTTGCTTATACAGAGATTAAGTCAAGCATGCGCCCAGAAAAAAAAACAAACCCTGTAATTGTTGCCTTACATTTTTATGCAGCCTTCAGTTCTTGATATATTTTCAACGCTCTAAAATATATTTCAAGCAAAATCGTTCTCAATACACTCTAAGTGATAAATTTGACCGATTGCAATATTTCTAATAAATCACATAAAACGATAAATTCCGTATAAATTAAAAAAATGTCTGGGTATGTTAAGGAATTCAAAGTTTTATTGTTATTATTATTCTTATAAATAAATACTGATAAAAATAACATTTTAGAAGTATCAAGTTAGTTCAATAATTCAACAGTATATTTAAAAGTAAGCAAACAAAAGTATTCTCTTCTTTTTGTAATCGAAATCTTTCCATTCTTCCAAAAAACAATAAAGGCAACTTAAGATCTGACAAAACTCGAAGCTTCTAAGCAATTTATGGTTTCAAATTATCTAAAAAAAATCTTGTCTAGAATTTCATGCATAGTTAAAGGAAACTTTTCTAGTTCTAAGTTCTTAGAGCAGAGTCTGTTGGACTTATACCTTTTTATATTCCGCAAAGAGTATTAAATATTTGAGTTTTTTTGCAGTCAAATCCGTCGTTCTATTCGCATGCACATTTAGATCTTTTTGACTTTAAA
The DNA here is from genome assembly GCA_037043745.1 of Chymomyza amoena. NCBI lineage: Eukaryota > Metazoa > Arthropoda > Insecta > Diptera > Drosophilidae > Chymomyza > Chymomyza amoena. The sequence continues at coordinate 17,074 of JBAMAX010004643.1, read as the reverse complement.
AGCTTAGGACACAAATATTCTATTCTTTTTTAGCCAAAGTAGTATGTTGATAACTGACCTCGTTACCCTGCAGCGGATTTCATGGCTTACACCCACGCTATATGAATGTAATCCGGTCGAGGCCTGACAACTTGTCAGCTAACATAAGCTGCTTCAAAGTTACACTCTTTCTATAAATACCTTACCTTTACCTTAAGGTTGGATATATAAAATTTATGCAAATGTTTGTAACACAGCAAAAAAAAAAAAATGTGGTACAGTCGAGGCGGTGCCCGACACTGGAATACACTGTACCTGTAAAAAAATGTTTTCTCCATATTTCTACAAAGAACTTTCCAATTGGAATTAATTTTTTTTTTGTGAAAATCGACATTTATACCTATTATTATTATTATATGTTCTAAAAATATAAAAATTTAGTCTATCTGCAAAAATTTTAAAATTATTTATATTTCGCGCTATTGCTCGAAGTTCGCTAATAGATTTATTCGTCTCTCTCCTTATCGATCTTCTACAAAGAACTTTCCAATTGGAATTAATTTTTTTTTTGTGAAATTCGACACTTATACCTATTATTAATATTATTACATGCTCTAAATATATAAAAATTTAAGAACTTAGCCAATCTACAAAAATTTCCAATTATTTCTATTTCGTGCAATTTCTCGGTGTTCGCTGACAGATTTATTCGTCTCTCTCCTTATCGGTCTTCGCAATGTAGTTTTTGGACGTCCGCGGTTCCTTTTAACCTGGGGGCTCCATTCCAATGCTCTATTTGTCATTACCTATTCCTATAAGTTCCGTAAATTTTAACCGAATGTGATGAAACTCCAACGTTGACCATTGGTTTGATATTTGATCAGCGAATTCATGTTAAATTTTTTTCTTCCGTCACGCCCCTTTTACTAATTGTTCAAATTGACTCTTGTGAGTCTAATAAAAATTTGTTGACTTACCTTAAACTTTTAAAGAAAGTTGGTATAGTGTATTCCACAGTTGGCTACTGTTGCCAACTTTATTAGGTTCACCCAAAATTTTGATATAAATCTAACTCATATTGGTTATATACTCTAAAAGAGAAAAAATTGAGAATATCAGCTAGAAAGGTTTTTTGGTTTTAAGAACTATTTATGTAGAAAAAAGAAACTGCTAATGCAATCTGAAGAATTTGACTATTTTTTTGAGGCTTAGAATTCTTGCGTGAAAATGTTGTTTCCACCTTTTATCATCTCAGATCTTGGATTTTTATTGAAAAACGTCTTGGAATTTGGAAGTATTTACTATATATTGACGGCAATAACCAAAGATTTCTAATAGGGTTTCCAAAAAATTTATTTTTTGTTAATCACATATTTTAATGCTCTTAAAAAAAATCTTATTCTGAGAAAAAAACAATTATTTTTTTATTATTATTATACCATTTTGCGTGGGAAAATTTGGGGGTATTAAGTAAAATGTTGTATTCACCTCTCATATATTTTTCGATCTTGAATCTTTAATTAAAAAAACTCTTGAAAAAATGTATTACGTAGTAATCTGCTGTACAACTTAAGAGTGCGCTTTATGACAATAACTAAAGATACCTAAAATTTAAAGATATAGATAAAATTCTATTTTGTAGCTCACATATTATAATGCATTTAAAAAGTTTAAAAATTATTACGTGGGAAAGGTGAAGAATATAACGCAGTGGTGGGCACTAGAGCTGAGCATCAATTCAATTTTAAAGCGATTTAATCGATTCTTTTTTCTGACAATAAAATTGATTTTTGTTTATTGAGAATCAATCTTTTTGAGTCATTCAACTTTGGGATTGGGTAGATCAATTTATATAGGGCAAAAAACAAAATTTTCGGCTTCTCAGCGATTTTGAATCTTAAGGTAATTTTAAGCATTTTTGCCCAAAAAACTATGGGTCTAAAATGAATTTCGAGTCGCCCACTTTTTCAAAGTGGCTTCTTTTCAAACAATTGAAAATTCGACTTGGACTTGCCATTTACAAAGCCAAAAAACGTTATTTTCCCACTAATTTTTGAGGTCGAGTAATCCAATTTTGTCATCAATTTTTTATTTTAGGAGCCACCATAGGGGTTTTATGTGTGCTTTTTCAATATTTCAGTTTTTTTTTAAATTAATTTTAAATAGAATTTTTATATTTTCTCTTATTTAGTTTTGAATTTTTATCAACTGAATTGTTGTGTTTTCTTTTAAGTTTTGAATTTTGAATCTAACGAATTATAAATTTTTTATTTCATTTATAAATTTTTAAATTTTTTAATTATATAACCGATTCTTGAAAATTGAAGACCGAGCCCAGCTCTAGTGGGTACGAAAAATAACGAGAAGAATACTACAAAAACATCAAGAATAAAAGTCCTTTTACGGACGCACAAGCAATTCTTGAGTAGGGCAATAAAACTCGCACTCGGAGTAGCATAGTGAAATGCGTTCGGAAAACTGCGATGTAGTATCCCTAAATAGCGAAATAGTCTTTTTTTATTTAAGTTCACATGAGTCATGATTCAGAGTTAATATTATAATATTAATATATTTTGTGTAAAAGAAGCCAATTTTGACGAATAACTTCAAACGTTTTTGCTTTCAGGGCGTTGTACTGTAACAAAAAAAAACTGTAGAATTTGATTAAGAATGGTTTTTTTAGATATTATATATTTATTTTATTTTATATATTAAAAAATGGCGGACGTAAAGTCGGGCGCGGACGACTTTAGGATACCCTGTACCACTAGCTTGTAATAAAGTCAGATTTCTTCACAAAAAACCAAAAACAGAAGAATTTTTAAGGACAAATTTTTTTTGACCGATCGTTACTATGGGAGCTATATAATATAGTCAACCGATTTCAATAAAATTTGACACAGTGCTTAAATACCTTAAAAAGATATGAATGCCAAATTTATTTCAAATATCTTTACAAACAAACAAAACACATCGAATTTTGTATAAAAAACGTGTTTTTGGACCGATTGGTCCTATGGGAGCTATATGATCTAGTCAAACGATTTGGATTAAATTTAGTACAGTGCTTAGGAACTATAAAATACTCACGGAAGTCAAATTTGGTCCCAATATCTTAACAAACAAACGAAACACAACAAATTTTGTTAAAAAATCGATTTTTTGGAAGATCGGACCTATGGGAGCTATATGATATAGTCAACCGATTTTGTTCAAATTTGGCACATTGCTTAAGTGGTCTAAAAAATTTCCAAACGCCAAATCTGGTTACGATATCTTTATTAAAAAACGAAATATAGCGAATTTTTCTTTAAAAAACTTATTTTGGCCGATCGGTCCTATGGGAGCTATATGATATAGTCAACCAATTTCGATCAAATTTGGTACAGTGATTGGGAACTATAAACTATAAACTTTCGAATACCAAATTTGGTTACGATATCTTCATAAACAAACGAATTATTCATCTAAAACGTTTTTTTTTTGTCGAGGTCGTCTCAAACACCCCCATGGGAGCTATATAATTTATCCCCGATATCAAAAAAATAAAATAAACTTGCCTCCTATGGAATAATATGGGATCTAATGTGAAAGTTTGGTAACTCTAGCTCTTACCATCTCTGAGATCTAGGCGTTCACACGGACGGACAGACGGACATGGGTATATCGACTTCTCTATTCACCCTGATCATATTTTAGGTAACTTTGGGGTGTCTCCGACGTCTCCTTCTATATGTTACATACATTTTCGGCTTGCACAAACTTAATATACCCTTGGTACCATACGGTACAGGGTATAAAAACTGTAGAATTTGATTTAAATCGGCTTATTATATTTATTTTATTTTACATATTAATGCTTTCTGGAACATCAAAATCGACCAGTGTTGGCAACTCACAAGCCTTTCCTCTATATGTTGTAATAATATAGAGTATTTGAAAGTCAGCTGTGTCCAACTGCTACGTTCGTCGTTATTTTTTTTATATACATTTTGCCTACCCTTTTTTCTTTTTTGAGTTGCAGACAAATAATTTTTTTTTGCACTCAGTGCACCTTTTTCTCTATGGGTTTTTGGTACATCTGAATTTATTTATTTTTTTGTATAAAGAAATTCTTATTTAAATAACTTTATAGATGAAGCAATAAAGGCCTTCAGGCTGGTTATAAAGTTATTATACACATTTAGGAATAATGTTTAAATTTTCCCCGTTTTAATTTATTTTCGTGCGAACTAAAAAGTATGCAACAAAAAATAAATTAAATAAACACTTTTAAAGGCTTATTGTCGAAAATATGAGCACAAATTTTAGTATGGCGTTCATATGCAAATTGCTCCGGATGGGGGTGTTAATGAGCAGAAGTGTGTGTGCAATCGAGATAGAGCTAGCTAGCTATTTCTGTTTTGTGTTTTTTTTCTCCAGCTACTACGTCACTGTGTACTGCAGTTGTTGTTGTTGCTTTTGCTTTTGCTGATGCGCTGTTGACATAGTTTCTTTATTTAGGCCGTGCAGAGCAGAGCAGAGACTGCTCTCTCTCTCTTTCTCTCATTTGACCTAGATACTGTGCATTTGTGGTACACTCATGGCCAAAATTATAAATATGCGTTGAGCAGAGCAGAGTCTTGTCTTGTGACGTATATAGTATACAGACATTGTGACGTAGTATGTATATGTCTGGCTATGTAAATGCTGCCCAGTAACGAAAGCTGTAACTACATTTGATATCAAAAAACAAATATGAAATATAAATTCAATTCGATTCGATTTTTTTTTTTAAATGTAAACAAATAATATTTTTTATATCTTGCGTTTATTCATGGCGCTCTTCCGCTGAAATGACAGTTCCAACAGCGATGTAAACAAATGAAAAATATCTTTGTTTGTTGACTTAAAAAAAATGTATATAGTACATATATATATGTATTGAGTTTCCAAATGGAACGAGGAGCAGTGTGATGCATGAGAATAATATGTATTGGAGTAGTCTGGGTGCCCATTTTTTATTATATGCTTTTGCTGAATCTGTTATATGAGATATTTCTGATGAATATTCTTTTTAATTGTTAAGCTTAAAGCTCGGTCCTCAACAGCTCTGGCAAATAAATTCTAACTATTTAAAAAAATGTGAAATTGGCTTAAAATCTACTTGTAATTTAAAACCAAGTTCTATTTGGGTATATTGAAAATCTTCTTGAAATAATTTTTGTAATTCCTTGTTTTCATCCATTTTTAAACTCTTGAACCCACTCACGAAAATTTCTCCCACTTAAAGCTGCTTCATCAATTGCTTCTTCAAGCCAAGGATGCACTTCAGCTGCGAGTTTCTTTAAATTGAGGATTTTGGGCATATAGAGGCCGTTCCAAGTGAAGGCTAAACCTAAACGGAACAGAAGACAAGGTGGCTTTGGTGTATTCTGAATTTCTTTGAGGTGTTTAAAAAGATGACTGCCTTGCTTAAAAATTCCGAAAAAACCTTATCATTAAAGGCCTATTCTACAAACAACCAGAAGTTCCTTTTTTCTGTTTTTCTTAGGGGTGGGCAGACTTGGGCTGATGGCAGCCACTGTGGAAACCTCAGGTGGCAACAATGATTCACTGATGGGTCCAAAACTGAGCAGGGTGTAGGTGTTGAGGTCGTTGGACCCAACACCAGAATCTCTACTGTAATGGGCATCTGGCCCAGCGTCTTTCAAGCAGAGATTCATGCCATAGAGATCTGCGCCTTTAGTATCCTTCACAAGGGAACTCGAAGAGCAAACATCTGTATTTATTCAGATAGCCAAGCTTCTTCTTCAAGACATAGGGGCATAGGGCGGCGACAAACTTCCTCCATCCTTCCCGATCTTGGACCAGATATTTCAGCTGTGGCCACGTTTTACGCTGTGTTGCTGCTTCGGCCAAAACTGTTGATTTCCGTTCTTGGTCTACCAACTCGCCGTGTACCTTGAGGATTCCATTCGAAGGACTGCTCCACGATGCTGTCGTTTGGTCTCCTCAACGTGTGGCCAATCCAGCGCCACTTCCGCTGTCTAATTTCGACATTCAGAAGCTTTATGCGCCACAATTCTTGATTCGATATAATCTATTATCTGCTATTAGGACATTATCTTATTGGAGCAACTCCTCCAGGATGGTTAAAGAATGCCATAATTACCTCCAAACCCTGCCCTCCCGGAACAAAGTCTTGCTATTTTGGGTACCTGAACACTCAGGATTGGATGGTAACACGATCGCTGACGATCTAGCACGACAGGGTGCCTTCACCCTGACTACATCTCCTGTGCCTTTCTGAGGAATTGGTTGGTCCACAATCGGGACCATGATAAATAAATGTGCTGCAGGAGAACATAGGAGATACTGGCTCTCCTTACCGGGGCTGCGTCCAGCAAAAGCGCTTGTGAAACCTCTGAATATGATCAAGACAAAAGGTCTTGGCAGAGCGGACTTAAAACTCCTGGTAGCATACCTATCTGGCAACCACACTGTTAGATACCATCTACAGAAAATTGGCCTATCGGACTCTTCAGAGTTCAGACTCTGTCTCGAAGGACGATGAAACCAGCAGACATATTCTCTGTGACTGCTCAGCGCTGGTATGGGACAGAGCCTGTCAGATGGAAAAGGAATCTTTAGTCAATTCCAACAAAAGACCTACTGCTATTCATTCGGAAAAATTTCTAATTTCTGGGTATGGTACAAAAGATCTTATGATCGCAGTGCCTCACCTCTTTGGGAGGAACCCATACGAGGAAAGAAAGATGGAGGTGGGAGAATATGACGAATTTTCGTATTTTGAATGCAGACTGTCAAAATGACGACTTCCCATCCAAAACGTTTTCAAACGCATTAAAGGCCATTTCTACAATTCTCTTGAATTATAGAAGGTATAGGAATTCTACATTCTGTATTTTCTTTGGCCCTTTTCTCGAATCTTTTAACCTAGACGAAAATAACAGATTTTCGACGTTTATAACCTGGCTATAATGAAAATTATGGCTCAACTCAGAACTAACCAACAAAATTCAGAATTAATGGCTTGGTGGAAATGTCAAAGAAAGTTCTAAATGACGTTTGTGCCAGACCGCTTGAAAGATGACATTTTGGTTTTAATATTTTTTATATGCAGAAAAGTTGCACAAAGTCCCCACCCTAATTGGAAATGGCTTTTATAATAGAGACACCTTTGTCCCAGTATGAATGTATTTTTTTTAATTTACTATATATGATGACATATTCCTAACAATGCCCTGCGTAGGCAGTTTCAATTAAAAGTTAATAATTGCATTTGCTTGACAACACTTTAACTAACTTATTCTATTGTCCTCTTCTCTTGCAGAGCCGCAGCAGGGAACAAGCAATAACAACAATTAAACTCAGACCAGCTAAGCCTTAGTAAACTATACTAAACTATAAATATAATTAAATAGAGACGAAACAATCAGCTCGTGAGCTTGTGAGACCGTGAGACAGTTACTACAGTTGCAGCAAAATGTCTTCGCCCAGTGCTGGTAAACGACGCATGGACAATGATGTCATCAAGCTTATAGAATCCAAACATGAGGTGACCATACTGGGTGGCCTCAATGAATTTCATGTGAAATTCTTTGGACCACAGGGCACACCTTACGAGGGTGGCGTTTGGAAGGTGCGTGTCTATCTGCCCGACAATTATCCCTTCAAATCGCCGAGTATTGGTTTCGTTAACAAAATCTATCATCCCAATATTGACGAATCGTCGGGCACTGTGTGCCTAGATGTTATTAATCAAGCCTGGACGGCACTCTACGATCTCTCCAATATATTCGAGTCCTTTTTGCCGCAGCTGCTCACATATCCAAATCCTGTTGATCCGCTGAATCGAGATGCTGCTGCGCTGTATCTACACGAGCCCGAGGAGTATCATCGAAAGGTGGCCGATTATGTGCAGCGTTATGCGACCGAGGATGCGTTGAGGGCGGCGCAACAGGAGCGTGAGAGTAGCGACAGTGAGTCAAGCATGTCGGACTATAGTGAAGATGAGGCCAGAGATATGGAATTATAATATCGGTTGAATTTTATTAATTATAAACGACAGCGTAATGCTATAAGTAGCCTGATCTAAACTACATACAAATACACACACACACACACACATAGACACACATAAACACACACAGACAAACTGACAAAAGGACAAACTAACATATATATACTTACCATATATCAAAAAAGATGATCTATAATCAACCAATATGATAAATCGATATAAATCGTGATTTCGATAAATTGCACAAGCTATGCATGCACTTGTATTTGTGTGGCATTTGCGTGTGTGTGTGAGACAATTGACAATTGTGAGAATTATGCTTTGCATGAAGCATAAAGACAAACACAAATTACATACATACATACATATATATACATACGCATATATATATAGGTATATATAAAGAGAAAAAAAAAGTATGTGCATATGCTATATACAAGTGCAATGAAGGCTTTGTGCACAGTATATAAATATATATATAGAGTATGTATATCTATTAAATATTTCATAATTGTAAGCATAAAGTTTGAAAACAAAAAACCAAGCAGAAAAAAGTTAAGTAAATAGCTATTAGTAGCTGATAAAATGTCAACAATTTAATATTATAAATATATATATATGATATATACATATATATATATATATATAAACTTAGTTAACAAAGCAAAGTTTAAGTGCAGCGTGGCCTAGACAACCACTAATTAGCGATGAAACAAAAATACGCAATTTTATGGTTCTAATAATTAAAAATTAAAAACTTAAGTACATAAACAAATCATAAAAGTAACTAAGTACATAATGACACAACAACACGGTTGCCAAAATTGGTAGTAATTCAGTATGTAAATGTCGCTAAATGCCTAAATATTTAGTTTTTAAAGCCATTACTTGGACCACAAATATTATGAAAGCCGCTCTTTTGTTTAAAACTAAAATTATATTTTTGAAGCTAATTGAATGTTAATGCCAAATGTTTTTAAAAATTTATTACAAACAAAACGCAATTTTAAATGTTAGTTTATTAAGCAAAAAGTTTTACCATTTTCTTCACTAGTTTAAGCTTAAAACCATTTGAGCCATTTTTAAGGCTATTATATTTAAGCCAAAAGTTTTTAAATACTCTCTTGCAATTTGAGCCATTTTTTTTGTTCTTTATTTACTTTTCTAAATGTTATTTTCTATATAAAAAGTTGCAAAATCTATTTTATTTTAACAAATTAAATCTAGTATTTAATACTAAACTTAATGCTAATTTAACGAGCTCTATTTGTGCTGTCAAAATTTAAACTGCAATAATTTTTTTTAGCTACTGCTACAGCTTAAGTTAAAGCCTTTTGAAACTTATTTAGCAACTTGTTAACAATAACTAACAATTAAGTTTAAAGTGAAAAATAATTTTGTATGCTTTATTTTTTAACCAAGTGGCAACCGTGGCAACACTTTGTATGAAAAACAAAACTTTAACTTTAAACTGCTAAATTGAGCTTTGAAAATGTAAGTTTGATGCAAATTAAGCCCAGAAAAAGAAAGATTAGGCATTTTAAAAGCTCTAAAACAGCAAAAATCAAAACAGCTAGTAAGGCATATTGCTGTCTAACTATAAAAGTTTATAAAAGCAAACGTTTAACATAAATTCACGCAATAGTGCTGGCAGTCACAACGATAAATTGTAATCGATTACTAAGCTTTGCATGTAATGGCGCCAAAAGCAAATTCAAAGCGCTGCTTTAAAAATTTTAAGTGTTAAAGCTTAAATTTTTATAGTTAGTTGGCAATATATATGTTTTTCAAGTAGTTTAGTAGAGCAGCGCATATATAACAATGGTTCGAGTTCGAAACAAAAAACCTAACCTCAAAACCAGCGCCGCCGGTCGTGCATATTGTCCCAACCTTATATGCTATATAGTTGCTTCCTACTAAACACACACAAACATACACAAACACAGACAGACACATTCTTAAATGCAATATATACAAAAAAAAAAAAACAAAAAATTTAATAAAAAATGTAGCAAAGAATCTTTAAATATTGTCGATATTAATGAAAAAAACCAATTTGTCAGCTCAGTTAAATGTTTGTTCCAAGTTGAAGTGGCGTATGCATATAATATACATACATATATATAGGTACATACATATACTTATATACTATATAGAGTACACAATCCCATACAACGAAGCGCGTGTAAATTCAAGCCTTCAGCTAGACCCAGTTGCAGTTTTTGGAAACGTTCCGAGAGGGTCCAACAACAGCTTTATTTTGTTTTTTTTTTTTTGTTTCTTAACTTATTTTTTTTTTCTACCTATTTTGCCATTCAACTTGAAGCGTAGACAATTATGAAGCTAAACATAAAACATTAAAAAGATGTAAAATTGAAAGACTTTGCGAATCAGTTTTCTTGTTATTATAATATTATTATGACTATTATGTATTTTTAAAGTACTATAGAACTTATGCAATACTTATAACTACAATTTGAATTTTTGAAAAAATCTAAATGTTTTGTAATTTGTTTTTGAAAAAACACAATATTTTTTTATAAAAAAAACTAATTTGCGTGTCTTTTTTGTGTAACTCTCAATAATATAAAAGGAAGTTTTTTTTTTGTCGTGTCCAATCATTTATATGTAAGAAGAAGTTTAAAAATGCGTCGAAAAAATTTTAATTGCCGAAAGATTAAAAAAAAAACGTCGTTGTAAGATTCAAAAAAAGGTAAAAAAGCCAATTTAGATTTGATTTTGAAATTAAAGAACATAAAACAAAACTTTTTACGGTTTTAAAAACTAAAAGATTCATAGCTAAAAAACTATTCACTCAATTTTTAAATTTAGTTTTTAAATTTGATGCTTTTTTTTATACATTACAAAATTTTTTATTACAAACGTGATTCAAGTAAGATTAAATATAGAATGCTTAAATAACGATTTTTTAACCCTTATTGCCAAGTAAAAATTAAAAATAATCTTAAAAAAATATTTTGTTTTTTTAATTCAATAGTTTTTAAAAATTGTTGGCTTACAGTTTGCTCTTGAATCTTACAAGTTCGTGGCTTTGGCAACCTTAACGCGCAGGGGGCAGAGCCCTCTAGTTATTTATACATATTTTTTTTTTTTGAGAAAAAAATAAAACCAAACAAACACATACGCAGCTTATTATGTAACACGACGTTTATGACTATTTACAAATTTAATCATACGCATCTTAAGAACTTATTGTACTTGGCAGTAGAACCCACTAAAAATAATATGATGACAAAGTGTTTAACTAAGGTTTTAAAACTAATTAAATAAAAACATAATAATGAGAAAAATAAACAAAAAACAATTAACTTTTAAAAATTATTGTACTAACATTAATATTTTATGCTTAAGTTTAACAAATAAAATGGAAAAATGTTTATGAAAGATTATGTAATGTAAAATTAAAAAAAAAAATATAAGAAAAAAATGCAAAACAAATAAATTGAGAAATATAAATTTTATATATATACAAAAAAATACATACTACAAGCAAGCGGTAAAAAGTAAAGCGTAAAACACAATAATTAATTTAAAATTAAAAGTAAAAGATTAAAAAGTTAATTATAAAAATAAAAATAAAACTACAAGAAAAGAAAAAAACAAAAACAACGTTGTTAAACTTTAACAATAATAAAAACTGATAAAACGAAACGAAAAACACGAATTCCATGGAATGGAGTGCCAGGTGCGCCTGGCCCTGTCGGAGCTTGTTTGGTCAATAAGCTAATACAACTGACACGGCATAGTTTGGGCCAACTAGGGCCTTACCTTGTGCCACAAGGGTTAAGCCATAATTCATAAATGATACTCTATTTTATTTTCTCGAGACATTTCAATAGATATGGGGAGTCTATAGAAATTGAGGTTAAAAATTTACTTGAAATATGTTACTGGAGCAGCCAAGATTGATTTTGGACAAAATTGCTTTTAACAGGTATGTCGGAATTGCTCCACTTTGGATTTTCTTTATGTGCTCATTTTTCATAAAGAATTTGCCAAAATTTTGAGATTTAATCATTTGGCTTGAAATACGAGGGTGGATTGATAAGTTTCCGGCCTGACCAAGAAAAACAACGTTTTTAAGAATTTTTTTTTATTTCTCAACATAATCTCCCCCAAGGCTGATACATTTCTCATAGCGGTGTTCTAGTCTAGTAATGCCATCTCTATAGACTGATTCGTTTAGCTCCTCAAAATACCCATTTACAGCTTCGATTACTTCTTCATTGTCCGCAAATCTCTTACCGCCAAGCCATTTTTTGAGGTTAGGAAACAGATAATAGTCACTCGGGGCTAGGTCTGGAGAGTAGGGAGGGTGCGGCATCAATTCAAACTTCAGATCGTTGATTTTAGCCATCGCAACGATTGACTTGTGCGCTGGTGCGTTATCGTGATGAATCAAGATTCATTTCTTCGCCAGATGAGGTCGTTTAATTTTCACCTCGTGGCTCAAACGTTGCAATAAGTCTGCGTAGTATTGACCAGTGATAGTTTTACCCTTTTCAAGGTAATCAAAAAACAGTAGCAATAACCTTGTTCGCTGAAAAAATTGTTTTTGCCTTCTTTGGAGTTGGTTCCCCTGGTCCAATCCACTGTTTAGACTGTTCTTTGGTTTCAGGAGTGTAGTGGTGGACCCAAGTTTCGTCAACGGTTATGAATCGACGCAAAAATTCGCTTGGATTACGCTTATACAACGTCAAATTGGCGGCAGAAATGTTTTTTCGAATCAATTTTTGGTCGACTGTTAGCAAACGCGGCACCCATCCTGCGCAGAGCTTTTCCATATGCAAATGTTGGTGCAAAATATTTTGCACACGTTCATATGACATCTTACAGGTCTCAGCTATCTCACGCACTTTTAATCTGCGGTCTTCCAGCACTATTTGATGAATTTTTTCGATCATATCTGGAGTTGTGACCTCAACAGGGCGTCCTGAGCGAGGCTCATCAGAGGTGCTCTCACGACTTTTTTTAAATTCGGAAACCCACTGCTTAATGGTTGAATATGATGGGGAGGATGTCCCCAGTGTTGAGCCCATCTCTTTTTTAATTTCCTTCGGCTTTAACTCCTTCAAATAGAAGTATTTGATGACAGCACGATTTTCCAGCTTTTCCATTTTCAAGAAAAACACAGAGGCGTCTTGTTCAGTGTGCTCTCAAATCTAAACTAACATGGCGATCGGGCTGAAACTATAGCTACAAGCTGTCTAAGGATGGTACTATAGAACGCCAGCTCAAGGTAGGCCTAGTGGCGCCATCTCTTGGTCAGGCCGGAAACTTATAAATCCACCCTCGTATGCTTAACTATTTGGCAGTCATGGACTAAGAGGCGACATCTGGAACATGAAAAAATGGCGTAAGTAAAGTCGGACGCGAACGACTTTGGGTTACCCTGTACCACTAGCTTGCAATAATTGAGCACGCGGGCAAAATGCCGATGTTTGTGTCGAAGCGTCGTGACGTCACTGTACCAAAGGCAACCTAAAAAAAAAAAACCAAACAAAAAAACAAAAATTTGTAAGCAATAATTTTTGTTTGACCGATAGTTCCTATGGAAGCTATATGATATAGTCAACCGATTTCGATCATTTTTGACACAGTTCTTTAATACCTTAGAAAATATCTGAATGCCGAATTTAGTTTAAATATCTTTACAAACAAACGAATCAACGAATTTTGTATAAATTTTTTTTTTGACCGATTCGTCCTATGGGAGCTATATGAAATAGTCAACGGATTTTTAATAAAATTTGGTACAATGCTTTAGACCTATAAAAACCTATTTACAACTGCCAAATTTAATTCCAATATTTTCACAAATAAACGAAACAAAAGAAATTTTGTTCAAAAATCGATTTTTTGGAAGATCGGCCATAGGAGTTGTACTATATAATCAACCGATTTTGTTTAAATTTGGTACAATGCTTGGGTACTCTTAAAAGCTTCTGAATGCCAAAGCTGGTTACGATATCTTTATAAAAAAATTAAATATAGCGAATTTTGTATAAAAAAAATTATTTTGGTCGATCGGTCTTATCGGAGCTATATGATATAGTCAACCGAATTTTTTCAAATTTGGTACAATGCTTGGGTACTCTTAAAAGCTTCTGAATGCCAAAGCTGGTTACGATACCTTTATTAAAAAATGAAATATATCGAATTTTGTATAAAAAAAGTTCTTTTGGCCGATCGGTCCTATGGGAGCTATATGATATAGTCAACCGATTTCGATCAAATTTGGTACAGTGATTGGGAACTATAAAAAACTTTCGAATATCAAATTACGATATCTTCATAAACAAACGAATTATTCGTCTAAAACGCTTTTTTTTTGTCGAGGTCGTCTCAAACACCCCCATGGGAGCTATATAATTTATCCCCGATATCAAAAAAATAAAATAAACTTGTCTCCTATGGATTAAAATGGGATCTAATGTGAAAGTTTGGTTACTCTAGCTCTTACCATCTCTGAGATTTAGGCGTTCAAACGGACAGACGGACATGGGTATATCGACTTCTCTATTCACCCTAATCATATTTTAGGTAACTTTGGGGTGTCTCCGACGACTCCTTCTATATGTTACATACATTTTCGGCTTGCACAAACTTAATATACCCTTTGTACCATACGGTGCAGGGTATAAAAAGATTTCCACTTTTGAACTTGCTTTTCGGATATCCATCTTCTGTCATACTCAACTCCCAGTGGAGCATAGGGCTTCGACCATCCCCTTGTAGCGAACTCTATTACGGAATTCACGGCAGATATTATTCCATTATTAGCTGGCGGCTTGTAGTTCATGACCAATAGATTTTCTCCCATGTATTTGCTGGCGCACCAATGCGACGACCTCTTTCCTGAAGGTTCCAACGAAGTGCCTGTCCAGCGAGGTTCTCCTTGGATCTCCGAAGGGTATGCCCAATCGATCGCCACTTACGCTCGCATTCTTCTACCGGCGCACGTTTCTGATTAGTTACGTTCCATAGATCTACATTAGTACATTACTAATAAGGTTGGGCCACCATATATGTGGAATCTGGCGAAAGCACTTGTTGCATCGGGATATCCATCACGATTCGATAATGCCTTGATGCAAAGCTTTTTAGTATCTGGCTGTTTATGTGGGCTATTTTTTTATCTAAAGGAGAAATCTGGAACACGGCCAACAACGCCCTAAATTGTTTTTAAAGCAGGTTTCCACAACGATCCAGTTTTGAGCTTGCTCTTTGGTTAATGTAGAATTTTTGGTAAAATTAGCTTAAGGCATTGATCTGGCACGGAAGAAGTGCTGTTGGCCTAAATTGTGTTTCAGTTGGTCTTTTGGATTTCCATTACGATTCTATAACGAGGTAAGATAAAAAGCTTATAAGGTGAAATTTTTTTAAAGTAGAAATCCAATAGTTGAAGAGTTTTTCATCTAAAGAAGGCAACTGGAAAACGGAAGAAGTGTCTGTTGGCCAAAATTGTGTTCCAGTTTTTAGCTTGGTTCTTTGGATTTCCATTAAAATTCGATATTGCAAGGTAAAATTTGATGAGGAAGAGACAGAAAGCATCCAGCACCTGCTAAGCGACTGCCCGGCGCTTTTTGGAAGACAAACCCTGTTTCTGGGTAAACCATTCTTTGAAGATCTGGGTAGTCTAGCCTATGAGCCTATAGCGGTTCTGGATGCTTTCGTCAAATTCTCAAAATAGTTCTGCAACAAGAGAGACTTAGGGAATAAGGGACGTCCTATAGTTTTTGATCTTCCTCCACAATCCTTCCCTTTCTTGAATTCCTTACCTTACCTATCCTTTTTTTAAACAGACAACACAATAGACCTCATGGACTCTGAGTGATCTCAGTTACTATCTGAGCTGCCTATGCAACCTAACGTTTGCATTCAGAAGTTGGAGCAGCTGTTTTCCTTATGTTTTTGACGACGCTCTAAGAGGTTATATCGTAGCCCAAGCGCCTCGGGAGTGTTTTTGGAACTCATATTCAGCGACTTCAAAAACATATAGGCCTGCTGAACTGAAAAGCGATTCTTTTGCTAAGCTGGGCTGTTGAAAATGAACTAGTTTTTAGACGGAACATAACCTCAAAAGAGCATAAAATCTTCTTCGACTACAGATGTCAGATCATCAAGCAAATGGGGTAAATTTGAAACAGATTTCTGAGTAGAAATTTGAGTATGAAAGAATTTTTTTTGTCATATTTATTTTAAAGTAGGGGAAGGTGGGTCAAAACGCGCCACTTGGAAAATATTCAACCTGGCTTACCGTTCCGACAGTTATTGCTAGGGGCGATAAAATGTTAGCGATAAAACTTTATGACGGTTCTTATTATTTTTTTATACTTTAGGATTCATGCAACCTATAATTTGAAGTTTGCATAATTATAATCTAAAATTATCAAAGAATATTAAAAAAATTATTTCAGTATAAAATTTATGCGTTTTTTTACAGATTCGTTTTAATTCGGTTTGTTAAAACTGGAAGCTCCAAGCACTTAGTTTCAAAACGAATCCGAATAAAAAGTATGGATTCGTTTTCCGGAGCATGGCCAAATAGAAAATAAATCAGAAATCAGGCTCCTTCAAAAACCTTTTTCTAGAGTTTGATTTTCTGTCGCAACAACATTTGCGCTAAAAAATTTAATTTTTTTTCATCAAAATTTATTTTACTTTATTTTTATTTAACTTGTTATACTTATATTTTATTAATTTGTTTTAAGGTTTAATAAAGACACTTTTTATTATACTTATTGTATATTTTATTATTAATTAATATTTGATCAATTTACTTTTTGTCTTATAAAGACAGTTTGAAAACAACATATCAAAAAAAAAAAAATAATATATATTATTTTACAACTATAGAAAATCCTTGAAGCGTTTTTTGTATTCAATTTTTTATTAGGTACCAGGACAATAGATTTATATCGTTTCGAACTTTGTCCGAATCGTATATTGGCCTTCTAATGTTATAGGCCTTGTCACCACAAATCCTTACAGATGCAAGATGACTTTTTCCTTATTATCATTAATATAATATTTAAGAAACAGTAT
>JBAMAX010004642.1:0-10983 GCA_037043745.1 Chymomyza amoena | reverse complement strand
CTTTTTGGCGGTTTTTATAATTTTTGTATACTTCAGGATTTATGCACCCAAAAAAAAAAATTGAAAATCACGAATTTGCCAATTTCTGCTTAGAGATTCAGATGCCTGACAAAAAATCTTCGTTTCGATCTGAAATTTTGACACAGCTCCATTCAATTCAAAAAAATGTTTGGCGCTCCAAGAAATCTACGAAAAAATTCTTTCCCCCACTTGCCTCTAAGTCCCTAAATCCTGAAACTATTGCTGCTGTGTCCAAAAAGTAAGAGAAATTTTGTATTTAAAATCGTTTTCCTTTTTTTTTCAAGTTGGTCACACTATTCTTTATGTCCGTGTCAGATTTCACGTTAAGGTATTGATTATCGTTTGAGTTATTGTTGGCTTTATCATTCGCTAAAAGTCAGAATTAAGTCTGAATTAATTGAGCAAAGAATGTCCAAAATATTTTGTTTTCGGAAAGAATACTCATTTGCAGAATCTTCTATGAGGCATTTGTTGAGCAAACAGAAACCCAAAGAAATGATTTCAAGTGGTTTAAATATTTTAAAAAAAAGGCCAGATAAGGCGTTGAAGATGAAGATCGCTCTTGAGAACCATTAACCTCAAATACGTACAAGAATTTACAGTTTTGAGGTTGGCAAGTTATCGATTTTTAATAAGAGACCTTCGAGATGATGATTGCATTTCGAAAGGATTTGTCAATTTCATTTTAAGAGATATTTTGGGCCTCAAAAGCGTCAAATCTGTCTCGTGTTATCCTTATGTTATTTTTTGGCTCGTTAATTCCAAATTTAAGCAACACTAAGTCAGCGTTTTCGAACCCGAAATTCGATATCTTATTGAAAGTTATCGTTTATTTCAACAGAAATAACACAACGCAAATGGTTTTGGAAGTTTTAAGCACATCTCACTAAGGCTCTCATTTCATTAATCTTCAACATAAGGCAGTGTCCTAGCTTAGAATTCTAGTTGGAAAAACTGGCTCAAAGATCTACATTGGAAATCATCAACTTATCAATCAATCTTCAAAGCTGATATTTTTAAAAGTTTGGCAAGTTATTTGAAAGTTTTACTCCAAAATTACACTTTGATGGCTGGAATCTTTTTGGGGTACCAATTCCGCTCTAGAACGCTTAGTTTACGAGTTATACCCATTTATAGTTGGAAAAAATGTCGAGTGATGACAAATTAAGCTGTTTTTCGCTCTAGGACGCTTAGTTTACGAGTTATACCCATTTAAATAATAATAAATATACTGACGTTTCGACAAAACAATATCTCCAAACTTCGCAACCCAACCAAATTAAATTCAAGGCATCTCTCGTGCTAAATCTCTCATGGATCGTAACTATCATATAAATATATCGATTAATCGAGCCAGATTCAATCTCAAGCTCCATCAAGCTGTAATTTTTAAAGTTCCATCAATTTTTTAGAAAAATAAATTTATTTATTTTTATTTATTTATTTTATTGGTGGAGAACAGTTGACCTTATCTTATAGAAAAAAAGTAAATTTATTTAGAGAAGAAAAATAGATGTTATAACTAATCTGCGTCTCTAGCCCGATGGGTGTACTTTTTAATGATGTGCACCTGCTCATATCAAGAACTGGCCAGACACTTGCATATTATATCAAAAAAAGTGCCAAGGGATCATTGTTAACCAAAAGAGTGACTGATAATACAGGATTGGTCAAGGATGTTTGAAATGGCAAGTCAAGATAACTTAAGATAGAAGAATGTTTGGGTTCCAGTTTAAGCCACGAAGTGCAAAAAGGAGAAATTACTTTTGTACAGACTTAATCACGTTTTGAGAAACGTAGTATTGAGGACTCCAAATGCAGGAACAATATTCTAAAATAGGACGGACGAGAGATATATAAAGAAGTTTGGTTGTGTAAGGGTTGTTAAACTCTTTAAACCAACTCTCGATGCGTTCTAAGGTAGAAGATTTTAAGGAGCCAAATAAGAAGCAGAACGATAAAACGTCGTAACGTTACATTTGGACTTATTGAGAAAAAGTTGGTTGATATTGCATGTTATCAAAATCATGCTGAAGAAGTAGGTGCTTATAAATATCGGAGTAGAACAGATAGAGTTAGACATCATCCGCATACATAAGAATGCGAGATGACGAGATTACTTAAGGGAGGTCATTTGAAAATGAATTAAAAAGAAGAGGGCCTAGATGGCTAACTGAATGTACCCCTGACGTGACCTTAATTTCTATAGATTAACAGCCTTTAAAAACTACCTTTTTGAACTCGATTGGATAAATATGACGATATCCAACTTAAAAGGCGAGACGGAAACCCCAGAGGAGACAGTTTAACAAGGAGAAGACTATGGTTTACCGAGTCAAATGCTTTACTAAAGTCAGTATAAATGACATCAGTTTGTTTTTTTCCGTAAAAGCAAGATTAACAAGAGAGGAAAGCTCTAAAAAGTTAGTAGAAGAGGACCGACGCACAGTGGCACGGAAGCTGAAAAACCGTTGCAAAAATCATATCTCTAAGCAACAATTCTTTCTGAATTAAATTGCAATTAAAAGAAAAATCTTTAGGCTTTAAAATAACTACTCATATGTGATGATACGGTATCTGAGAGCTGCGCAATATGTTATTGAAGTTGGATTTTGTTGCCTGTGCAATATTTGCCGTATTTATGAAGAAAATTTTAATGATACATTTTTTGCTTATACGAGGGTGGATTGATAAGTTTCCGGCTCTGACCACGAAAATCAACGATTTTAAGAATTTTTTTTTTATTTCTCAACCTAATCTCCTCCAAGGCTGATACATTTCTCATAGCGGTGTTCTAGTCTAGTAATGCCATCTCTATAGACTGATTCGATCAATACCCATTTACAGGCTTCGATTACTTCTTCATTGTCCGCAAATCTCTTACCGCCCAGCCATTTTTTGAGGTTAGAAACAGATAATAGTCACTCGGGGCTAGGTCTGGAGAGTAGGGAGGGTGCGGCATCAATTCAAACTTCAGATCGTTGATTTTAGCCATCGCAACGATTGACTTGTGCGCTGGTGCGGTTATCGTGATGAAACAAGATTCTTTTCTTCGCCAGATGAGGTCGTTTAATTTTCACCTCGTGGCTCCAAACATTGCAATAAGTCTGCGTAGTATTGACCAGTGATAGTTTTACCCTTTTCGAGGTAATCAATGTATATAATACCTCTTGCATCCCAAAAAACAGTAGCCATAACCTTGTTCGCTGAAAAAATTGTTTTTGCCTTCTTTGGAGTTGGTTCCCCTGGTCCAATCCACTGTTTAGACTGTTCTTTGGTTTCAGGAGTGTAGTGATGGACCCAAGTTTCATCAACGGTTATGAATCGACGCAAAAATTCGCTTGGATGACGCTTATACAACGTCAAATTGGCGGTAGAAATGTTTTTTCGAATCAATTTTTTTCAAGAAAAACACAGAGGCGTCTTGTTCAGTGTGCTCTCAAATCTAAACTAACATGGCGATCGGGCTGAAACTATAGCTACAAGCTATCTAAGGATGGTACTATAGAACGCCACCTCAAGGTAGGCCTAGTGGCGCCATCTCTTGGTCAGGCCGGAAACTTATCAATCCACCCTCGTATTCGCCATATTTATGAAGAATATTTTAATGATATATTTGTTCATATATCATCAGTTTTTTGTAAAATAATCATCCAGATTTACATTTGAGGGGATTTCTAAAAGACTTAACATTTCTTTTGAATAACTATGTACTTGGCAATTCTGTATTGGATCTCACATGTCTAAGGGATGCAACCAGTGGATCTGAAGAAGCTGCCAACATATTAAAAAGGTCCTGGTTTTTCCTTGATCGCGATATTTTACAAGTATTTATGGCTCTGAATTTGTTATAATCCTTGTTTCTTGATTCCTGGGCTTCTTCTGACAGCTCCCCAATTGGTAGGCAATAATATTCTTTCTATTATAGATTGGCCATGTGCCAAAATTTTGTGAAGTGTGGGAGTTACTATTTTTCCCGAATATTTTTCCATTAGCAACTCTGCAGTCTTAGTCGCATATTCACCAAATTTGCTGCCATTAATTTTTTCCTTACAGTTCAGAATATTTAAAATAATACCCAATCTTTTGATAATATCTTCATCCACTCCAGTTATTTCTGACGTAGTTTTGTTTTCTTCAAAGAACTTGCGGGATGAGTTTCCATCGTTTCGTATTACCAGATCCATATTTGGGGCAGTCGACATGCCAGTCCAATTGTATCTTACAAAATTCGCCTTGAATTTTTTTTTTCCTGAAACTTTGTTTTTCCTTGTCTGGTGTGTTGTCCTGAATCGTGAACTTGCGGAAGAGTGTATGCAAGTCTTAAAACAAAATCCTTGCATCTAATTCTGGCATGCAATGGAGAAATAGCAAATACCAGATTTTCCTCTTTAATAAAAGAATTATCCAAATTGTGAAAATCCATCCAACGTCGCGACCAACCCATGTTGCGAATCCGACATTAAAGAACGACAGCAGTTTTGCAATTGTGAAGTGACAATCCTTTCAAAAACTTTTGGAATTGATGAAACCTTAACAATACCAAGGTAGCTCCCAATGTTGGCCTTATAATAGTAAAGGGTTCATTCCAGATGGCCGAAAGACAGGAATATTTTAATGAAGTGCGGAAAAAAACAGATAATGGCATGGCAAGAGAGCGAGCTTTAAGACGCAACTAGGAATGGCATCGGGGCCAGGGGAGAGGGATGATTTAACGGACAGTAGGGATTGCAACACGTCGGTTTCAAAGATTTCAGGATAATATTGACACTTATTTTTGTTTTTGTTGTTTGCTGATGATTGCAAACTGGTTTTTAGACTATATATATATAGGCCAATAAACACAAAAATGTTGACCTTGTTACCACAACAAAACCCATCAATATGTTACGTATTGACACAAAACTTGACACAGTTATTTGTTATATAACGCCGAATTAGGCACATATTATATCCAAAATAATTTAGTTTTCTCCAAACTATATTTTTCAATCAATAGATGGCGCTTTATAATGTTTTTTTTATTAATAATGAGACTAGAGCAGCCTTATAACATTTTGATTGATTGTTTGAATCATTTGAAATATCGATTATTTAAGAACTCACGCAAACACGCACAGAAACACACACACTAGACACTTGGTACACTTATGTATGTATATGTGCTCAATATGTTACGAATTATAAGTTTCAAATTTTTAATACCCATTTGAATTTATAACTCCTTTTTCTGCAATTTCTTTGTCTTTTTTTGGATTTTAAGGCGTAACGAAAATCTTGTAACTTTTCAACAAATGCCCAAACAAGAAACTCCTTAAAGGAATCAACAAACTTAAGTTTCCATGGCTATTTTCTTGGCGTTTTGCGGTTCGGTTTGCATTAAGGCGAAGACAACTTCGTATTATTATTATTAATATGTTGACAATAATGAAACAAAATTAGGCACGGCTGGGATTATCGAAGTTTTAATGCTCTCTAATAATGTAGAACTTAGTTAAAGAAGAAGTTTTTATCAATAAAAACAAATCTTTCTAGTGGGACAGTTTCTTTCAGAAGAAAGATAACCTAATAAAATGCTAAACTAAGGAACGCAGTTTCAATGAGAAGAATATTTTCCGTACTACTAAAGAATATTGATATAATAAGTTCTTGTCAATAAAACCATATGTTTCTACTGTGACAGTTTCTTTCAAAAGAATGATGGTACATAACCTAAAAAAATCGCTAGATTAAAGACACGTTGAATAAGAAAAATATCTTTTGTACTACTACAGAATAATGATATCGTAATATAATATAATAATATATACATTGTGACAAGAAAAATGTCCGGAAAATTTCCATTTCCATTTAGGTATTTTTCAATATTTTAAGTTTCTGTATGCTGGTTGGACTGTACTTAGTGACTTCAAAAAATGAGCGGGATCTGTCAACCAGCCATCTCATCGTGCCAAGATTGTAAACGCATTTAAGGCAAAATACTCGATAAATACCATCGACCAGGCATCGTGCAGTCCAGATCTGGCCCCTTGTGTCTTTTTCCTCTTTCCAAAACTAAAATTGCCACTCCGGGGAACGCGTTTTGACTCCATACCGACCTTAAAACTGATTACGACGAGAGAGCTGAACGCCATCCCGGCCAACGGCTATAAAAAATGTTTCGAAGATTGGAAGAAACGTGGGCACATGTGTATTGCTTCAGAAGGAGCATATTTTGAAGGAGACAAAATAAATATTGAAGAAGATTATCTATTTTGCAATTTATTTAGAAAATCCGGTAGCTGTCACAATGTAAATCTTTTAAAATATTACAAATATTATGCCCTGCTACAGTAGCAAAATGTTGTCTAAACTATAGACTTTTTTAAATAATATGGTGATGCTGAGGTGCCTTGAACTCGAGTTGGCATAGGGCATCAAATAATATACTTATTTTTAAATATTATAGGCAAACAAAAAGGGATATCCAAAGGTTCAAAAAATAGCAATACATTAAGTTTCTGAGATAACCAAAAAAAGAAGAACTTGTTGGAGGTTATGGACTGTTTGTGTTCAGCGCCCCAAAAAGATAAAAAAAATTATGATCTTACCTCTGAAAAAAAGATTTTACTTCGTATAAAAAGCATCAGCTGTTACGATTTTAAAATTATTATTGTTAACTCTCCAAGATTCCCTTTTGTTGTTAAGGGAGCCAAAAAATAACATAGGGATAATACGAGACAGATTTGACGCGTTGGAGTCCCAAAATGTCTCTTAAAATCAAATTGACGAATCATTTTGAAATACAAACGTCATCTCGAAGGTCTCTTATTAAAAATCGCAAATCTTTATTTTTTTGTACGCGAGCCTCGTCGTATTCAACGCGTTCCCTGCCCTCTTTGAAATGTTTAAACCACTTAAAATCATTTCTTTCGGTTACAGTTTGCTCGACAAATGCCTCATGGAAGATTCTGCGATGAATATTTTTTCCGGAAACAAAATATTTCGGAATTTCTTTGTTCAATTAATTCAGACTTAGTTCTGACTTTCAGCGAATGACAAAGCCAAAAATAACTCAAACAATAATGAATACCTCAACGTTAAATCTGACATGGACATAAAGTATAGTGTGACCAATTTGAAAAAAAAAAATGGCAGACGTAAAGTCGGGCGCGGACGACTTTAGGATACCCTGTACCACTAGCTTGTAATAAAGTCCGATTTCTTCACAAAAAACCAAAAACAGAAGAATTTTTAAGCAAAAATTTTTTTTTGACCGATCGTTCCTATGGAATATATGTAGTCAACCGATTTCAATAAAATTTGACACAGTGCTTAAATACCTTAAAAAAGATATGAATGCCAAATTTATTTCAAATATCTTTACAATCAAACAAAACACATCGAATTTTGTATAAAAAACGTGTTTTTGGACCGATTGGTCCTATGGGAGCTATATGATCTAGTCAAACGATTTGGATTAAA
Organism: Chymomyza amoena; assembly: GCA_037043745.1. Taxonomy (NCBI): domain Eukaryota; kingdom Metazoa; phylum Arthropoda; class Insecta; order Diptera; family Drosophilidae; genus Chymomyza; species Chymomyza amoena. The sequence continues at coordinate 3,498 of JBAMAX010004642.1, read as the reverse complement.
TTTAGTACAGTGCTTAGGAACTATAAAATACTCACGAATGTCAAATTTGGTCCCAATATCTTAACAAACAAACGAAACACAACAAATTTTGTTAAAAAATCGATTTTTTGGAAGATCGGACCTATGGGAGCTATATGATATAGTCAACCGATTTTGTTCAAATTTAGCACATTGCTTAAGTGGTCTAAAAAATTTCCAAATGCCAAATCTGGTTACGATATCTTTATTAAAAAACGAAATATAGCGAATTTTTCTTTAAAAATGTTATTTTGGCCGATCGGTCCTATGGGAGCTATATGATATAGTCAACCGATTTCAATCAAATTTGGAACAGTGATTGGGAACTATAAAAAACTTTCGAATACCAAATTTGGTTACGATATCTTCATAAACAAACGAATTATTCATCTAAAACGCTTTTTTTTGTCGAGGTCGTCTCAAACACCCCCATGGGAGCTATAAAATTTATCCCTGATATCAAAAAAATAAAATAAACTTGCCTCCTATGGAATAATATGGGATCTAATGTGAAAGTTTGGTAACTCTAGCTCTTACCATCTCTGAGATCTAGGCGTTCACACGGACGGACGGACGGACAGACGGACATGGGTATATCGACTTCTCTATTCACCCTGATCATATTTTAGGTAACTTTGGGGTGTCTCCGACGTCTCCTTCTATATGTTACATACATTTTCGGCTTGCACAAACTTAATATACCCTTGGTACCATACGGTACAGGGTATAAAAAGGAAAATCGATAAACTGGAGAATTTTAATACAAAATTTTCCTTACTTTTTGGACACAGCAGTAATAGTTTCAGGATTTTGGGACTTACAGGCAACGGGGGAAAAATTTTTTTCGTAGATTTTTTGGAGCGCCAAACATTTTTTTGAATTTAATAGAGCTGTGTCAAAATTTCAGATCGCAACTTAGATTTTTTGTCAGGCATCTGAATCTTTAAGCAGAAATTGCCAAATTCGTGATTTTAGATTTTTTTTTGGGGTGCATGAATCCTGATGTATCCAAAAATTATAAAAACCGCCATAAAGTTTCATCGCTATCATTTTATTTCTTTATTTTTGATAAAAACAAACAGTTGAATAGTACTTTAAAATGTATGTGAAAAAAAAACAACCAATTCTTTCAAGTGGGATGATTTCGGAAAAACTTTTACGTAGATTATTTAGAGCGCCAAAACATTTTTTGAATCAGTGTCAGAATTGTGTCAAAATTTTAGAAAGAAACGCAGATATTTTGTCAGGTATCTACCTCTCTAAGCAGAAAATGCCAGATTGTGATTTTAGATTTTTTTTTGAGTGAATCCGGAAGTGTCCAAAATCATTTAATCGCAAACTTTTTTATTTCTTGTTTTTTAGGTAAAAATGAAATGGTTGAATAATATAAGGTTGTCAAAAAGTCTTGCGGTATTTTTATTGAATTTTCAATTGTTCATAAAATTGGTTATAATAATGCGATTTAAGTCAAATATGCGCCGTTTTGTTCGATGACGAGTTCCCAACGAGATGCCAACTTCATAATGCCCTCTTATAGAAGCTCGCTTCCCTATTGTCAAAAAACTCGGAGAGCCAATTTTCACAGGACTCTCTTGTGGACAACTTCCGATTACCAAGCGCGTTCGTCATGGACAGAAATAGGTGGTAATCACTTGGTGCGAGATCCGGACTATACGGTGGATGCAAAAGAACCTCCCATCCGAGCTCCCGGAGCTTCTGGCGCGTCACCAAAGATGTGTGTGGCCTGGCGTTGTCCTGATGGAAGACAATTCGGCCTCTGTTGATCAAAGATGGCCTCTTCTGCATGAGTGCTGCATTCAAGCGGTCCAGTTGTTGGCAGTACAGGTCCGAATTGAGCGTTTGGCCATAGGGGAGCAGCTCATAGTGGATGATTCCCTGCCAATCCCACCAAACACACAGAAGAACCTTCCTGGCCGTCAATCCAGGCTTGGCCACCGTCTGGGCAGCTTCCCCGCTTTTCGACCACGACCGTTTACGCTTCACGTTGTCATAAGTGACCCACTTTTCATCGCCAGTCACCATCCGCTTCAAAAACGGGTCGATTTTGTTGCGATTCAGAAGCGATTCGCATGCATCCATACGGTCAAAAATGTTTTTTTGCGTCAAGTCGTGTGGCACCCATACATCGAGCTTCTTTTTCAATCCAAGCTTCTTCAAATGGTTTATAACGGTTTGATGACTCATGCCCAGCTCTTGGCCGATGCTACGGCTGCTACTATGCCGGTCTCTTTAAATCAATTCAGCGATTTTATCGCAATTTTCGACAACAGGCCTTCCGGACCGTGGCGCACTCTTCGATCACCTCTGCACCAGAACGAAAACGTTGAAACCATCGTTGTGCGGTGGAAATGGAAACTGTATCGGGTCCATAAACTGCACAAATTTTATTGGCAGCATGAGATGCATTTTGCCTTTATCGTAGTAGTACTGTAAAATATGCCGTATTTTCTCTTTATTTTGCTCCATGTTTGCGACGCTATAACTCACGAACGACTAAAAGCAAACAAGAATTAATCAAACACGTGTTAGCACGTGAAAAGAGCTTTCCAAAAAGCTCTAGCGTGAACCGATGCGACGAATACAACTAGAACTACGCGCTTGCAAAGACAAGCTTGCGGAAATACCGCAAGACTTTTTTGACAACCTAATATGTACTTTAAAATGAATATAGAAAAACAAAAACTATTTTATTACAGATTGCTTATAATTCGCAGCAGGTTCAAACACTGATTGCACTTAGATGCAAGTTTTATATTATAATGCTTATAATTCACAACAGGTTTAAGCAGTGATTGCACTAAGATGCCAGTTTTACGAAGCTTAATTCTATATTATTTTTTGCTTATTGATTTTATATTTTAATTATTTGTAGACCAGATTTATCAGGATTTTGTTCTAACTATCTTTTTGTTTATTATAAATAACAATTTGGATTTTAATACAAAATTAAAATAAAATATTTTTTTTTTTTTTTTTGTCTTGATTTTGTTTTATCTTCAAATGGATTTTTTATATGAAAACATTGCCAACTCGAAAGTTCGCCAAATGAGAGCTATGTAAATGCTGCAAACACTTCTTCAATAATAATGTCGATATCCCACAATCCACGATGCAGTTGATTCTTATAGCGCGATGTTGCTTTCGCTATATAACCGTTTTATACTCTGCATGTTTTAGGTGGCCGATGATTTCCATAGAACCTTTCATATAATTCCATTATTGTGACTAATCTGACATAGCTTTTCATATATGCATATATGTAGCAATCCATTTTTAAGATTATGATTTCACTTATTTAAACTATGCAAGATGCAATAATTTCTTATAGTGTGTAGGTAGCCAGATTTGCTTTGCCCAACTCCAGTGTGCCCGCTTAGTCCAATGGAATTGTTTACTTAATCCAATATTGTCATTGACTTGTATAATCTTCCTTTATGGTTTTTTTTATTTTTTTTTTTT
>JBAMAX010004641.1:0-43183 GCA_037043745.1 Chymomyza amoena | reverse complement strand
TGACAGAAAGAGTCATCTACTGTCTCCAGCTCCTCCTCATCGCCACAGCCTCTTTAGAAGTCATGGTGGGTTGCATTCAGCCTGGCTACATGATTCCCCACCAGCCAGTGTCCTGTGATAGCACGGATGACAGTTGAGCACTGGGCTCTATGCGGACAGCAAATTTCCTTAGTTCTTTTACTGTAGTATGTCGGCCAGGTTTTCCGCGAGATCCTGAACGTGTTCGATGTCCGATTTCACGTTTAGTTTGCAAAAAGAGCGAAGTATTGTCGCATTCTCGGTTTGCAGCGGGCCATGGGTATACCCAGGCCCTCCTTGTCCTGAAGAAGGATGCTGGTAGTTTCTTGACTAGCCAGTTCATCTGCAATACAGTTGCCCTCGATGTCCTGAGATCCATATGAGATGAATTGAAAACTGCTCCAGAGACAAACGGCTTACGGTTATTCACTGACTTTATGCACGAAGTCTTCGAGGCTAGGGACTTAATAGCCGCTTGGCTGTTCGAATAGATAAAGATGTTCTTATTTTGTACTTGTAGGTTTGTTATTGTTGTCAAAGCCTCCTGGATTGCAATGACCTCGGTCTGAATGACACTGCAGTGATCCGGGAGTCGTAAAGCAGTTCTGACGTTGAGTTCCTCGACATAGACTCCGATATATGTATGACCAAATTCTGGATTCTCATCTGATCTAGGGTAATCTAGACTTGTGCAATATAACAAAGTGACTACTACATAGGGTATCTACCATAGATCTAAATTTAACTCTATTAGGTACCTCGCGGCATATATCGTTCCAATTATAATTTGCATTATTGAGTTCTCTGTCTATAGTTCTGCGCCAAGTTTTTGCTTGTGCAGGCCTTCTAGAGCCTTCGGGTTTCCATCTGAGTGCTGCTCTAGCAATAAGCTTTGCAGGTCTTCGACGCGTGTGATCAATCCATCGCCATTTTCGCCGACCAATCTAAACCGGAAGAGTTTCTTGTTGTGCATGACCCCACTGGTCTGCATTTCTTATTCTTTCCGGTCATCTTATGCCAAGTATTCTGCGTAGATTCTTGTTTATAAGGGTTTGTGTTTTTGACTCGATTTGAAGCCTTTCCATGTTCCACAACCATAAAAGAGGACAAATTTTATATTTGACTGCTCAATGTTACATTGGCACAAACAATACCAGAGAAGAAGCGAGAGAGAGACCAGAGGAAGGCCAAGCCGCTCGTTGGTTTCTATAGGCTCGGTTAGGTTACACCGGTTGGCCCCTGGGGAGAGTCACACATAGATTGCATAGTCCTTAGTGGAACCAAAGGATGCGGCTGGTGTACAATGTACGTTTTAGTCGAGTATGCGCGTATGCTTGGCGAACGACAATAGCTTTTGACGTGCCCTGTCGGCTGCCTCTTCCAATGAAGTAAGCCAGGGTTTTCCTAGATTTCAGTCTTGATGGGCATAAGGCGGTGCAGCGGCAGATGAGGTGCTCCAGACTCCAGAGCCACTTCCTGCATTCGCCTTTTAGTTCGCAGTCTGAGTCCCCAAAGACTGCAGAACCGCGCCACAATTTGGCATAGCGCACCGTTGTTGGTGTTGTGGCAGCAGATGCACAACTGTCCTGGCCTGCTCCAGTAGGAAGGTATGACCGCTGGCGACACGCAGGGAGGTACCATTTCCTCCGTGCCTGCCGGTGGTAGCAGTCACGCTTTCTACCGTCGGTTGGGCTGACATCCCAGACGGAGTAGTTTCCTTAGAGGACTCCAGCGTGTGGGGGTTTGGTTGCATTTTATTGTATGGAGCCAAACCATAGCATTTTATGTCTGCTGCCAGGCACCCCTGGCCAAGGCTCCAACGCAGCAGTCAGATCGTGCACTGGTCCAAGCGTCAAGGGAGGAAAAGTGCCGGACTCTGGTGCCTGAGCCAGTACACAGTCCATGGACCAGCCGGCACCCTCTTAGAGGGTTCAGCCAGAGGCTTTTTGCCAGCCATATTTTTTTCTATAATTCAAATAGTTTCATGAAAGACAAACCACAGATACTGGCCTGAGGAACATTGACCCACGAGGTAACTGACCGGATCTAAATTATTGTAGCATTATACCCAATAATTTGATTAGCTTTAGAGGAGGTGGAGCATTAGGGAGCACGAGACTCGCATAAGCGAACATTTTCATAATTCAATACAATTACGTATACGCAATGTGGCTTTATTTGCATGGGTAGCAGTGGAGTTAGGCAAGTGCAATGGCCGCCATTGCTGGAATTTAAGCTTTAAACCACGCTAAACACATTTCCATTTTGTTTAAAAATAATATGAAGCCATCCTGAACAGTGAGGAACCCATGTTGGAAAGTTGGCTTAAAAGTGTGTATTAAATAATATTTATATCTAAAGCACGTTGTAAATACCTCGAACTATTTGAAACTTGATGATTATAAACACGAACGTGGGCTGTATAAGCAAAAGTCGTGAGGTCATTAGACTGTAACTGTGACGTAAGCACTAATTACTTAGGTTTCAATTTTAACCTATACAGAAGCTTTTATCAGAGTATTCCACAAACGGACTTCGACTCAAACTTCAACACATTTTTGTTCTATAACATTGCATGAGTGTTGAAAGTAATCAAAATAAAGATCACTCAGTGAGCACGAATATCTAACGAGTAGTTACAAACATATAGATATGGATATATACTATATATATGTACAATATCTAGTACATAGATTCATATCATCGGAGACGCAACAGTTTCGCTTTATTTATTTTGCTTGACAAATTGCAATTGAAACAGTCTCGTTATATAATATATATATATATGTATATACGTATTGTATATAAAGACTCTCATATATATATAATAGCATGTACTTTAGTTGCACTTACTATATATAACATTTGCAATTAATTGTAATTACACAGTTTAGACATATGTTCATTAATGAACTTCATTTACAAATAGCTCGAGTAGCGTAGGGTCATCAGGTTATTCAAAGTCAAGATATTTCAGCGGCTTGTTTTATGGGATTAATTGGCGGAGAGGAGGAGAACCTTGAGTTGATTCACCTGTTGAAGGGATATATATAATGAACGTTATTGTAAAATTATTGATAATTAAGAAACTTCTTAATAAAGTAAAAGGTCGTTTCCATAGCGAGCTCTGAATATTTATTTTGTTAAAGGTATCGGAAGCAAATTTGGCAAATAAATATCTCTCTTCCATTCTTAAGCAATATACCGGTTTTAAGTGAAATGTTATGGTACAGAGTATCCCAAAGTCGTCCGCGACCGACTTTAAAGTTCGTTCTTTTATATTATCTTTTATATTCCACTTGATAACCTCACCGACTTCCTGTTTTCGCAAACGAGTCTCTATCGATCGAGGCAGGTCGGTATAACCCTTCCATCAGCACTGCGGCAATGCAGTTGCCTATTCCAGACGATATCTTCTAGGAGTCTGCCAGGAGGCTAAAGCTAGCATACCTAGCACATGGCAAGTGGTCATAGGGTGGACGCCTCTATATCATTCAAATGATATCTTCACAAACGCCTCGGAAACAAAACTACAGATGTATAAATCGCTCGTTAGAACCGCCTTGACATACGGCTGCGTGGTATGGATTCTCCGTAAAGCTGACTAAAGCTAAAGCTAGCACTAAAGTTAATCTTGAAGGGGCTGGATGCGGTGCTAGCAGACCTCTTCTTCTGTCATTCTACACTCCCAGTGGAGCAGAGGGCCTCGACCATCCTCTTGCAGCGAACTCTATTACGGGATTCACGGCAAACGAGTCTCTATCGATCGAGGCAGGTCGGTATAACCCTTCCATCAGCACTGCGGAAATGCAGTTGCCTATTTCAGACGATATCTTCTGGGAGTCTGCCAGGAGGCTAAGCATATTTAGCACCTGGCAAGTGGTCATAGGGTTGACGCCCCTATATCATTCAAATATTTAAGTCATAATACCTTCCCAAACGTCTCGGAAACAAAACTCTCTACTTCTTCTTCAATCCCCATTTGCTGTAAGGCGTCGGGGTAGCCTCGAAATATCCATCTTCTCCAATTGGGTCGGTCCCGGCACTCTCTTCTCATCTCTACCAGGGCTCTGCCCCTCATCCTTCCCACATCCTGGATGCGATTTACCCAAGTTTTTCGGGGTCTTCCTTTCGGTGCATTGCCTTCCGTTCTAATTTCCAGTACCTGTTTGGCTTTTCTTGACTCGTTCATCCGATGTAGATGTCCGAACTATTTTAGCTGTCTCTTCTCAATTTCGATTTCGAACAAAACTACAGATGTATAAATCGCTCGTTCGAACCGCCGAGGTATGGGTTCTCCGCAAAGCTGACTGTTAGTTTCACACTAAAGTTAATCCTGAAAGGGCGACAACATACTAGAACGCGAGCAAGAGGGCGACCAAAAGATCATTTTGTGTGTAAAATGAATGTCCAAAACTACAAAGTTCAAGCAATGGATCGATGGATATAGAGGGGCATCGTGAAGAAAGATGTGACGCAACTAGGGTTATGGTGCTATGAATGAATTTTTTATATTGCCCACTTTTTACTACTACTACGAATTCTGAACTCCTAAGTGGAGCATAGAGCCCCTTGGTAACATTCATCGTGTTGTCGTTATAACGTGAAATTAGCACCTCCAAATCCTCTGTGCTGGCTGCCGTAGCAGGGGGATTGACCCTAATTGTTGGGTACCCCTTGGAGACATATTTCCATTGATTGTTCCATGTTATTCTGACATCTTTTATGAGAATCAATGAGTGATGGTTTTAAAGATTCTTTAGTTAGAAGCCGCTCCCGATATGGGCAAACAGACGCTTACCTGATGGCAATTTAACTGCCAAAAAGGCATCAGGGTTGTTGTGCACTGCTCTTAGCTTCAGGACTCTTCCTTGACCTTACCGGCTTGGGTGGCGCTACCGATAGCTATGCTACCGCCGGGATCGCTCTTGGATTCATCGCCCCTAAAGAGCCCCCTCACCTTAACAAGGTGGCAATCCCCGAGAAAGCTAACCTTTAACCCAAATAGAATTGTGCTGGTTAATCTAACTAATTTCTTTAAGTAACAAGGACTATGGACTATGTCTAAAGTCCAAGGTCCATTAACATTAACTTGATACCTTGGATTTAGATTATAGCTAAAACTAATTTTACAACACTAATCAGAAATTAGTTTGGATGGAAGATGATTTATTTATTTAAACTTCCAATTATAAGCTGAACTTATTATTAACTTTCTAAATGATGCATATTGTCCGAAACATGGTCCATAATAAAGATTATAAATAAATTTCCATGGGTACCTTAAATTTCCTAGGGATTTCAATCATTGTAGTGCATGGTTAGCTCCAATATTCTGACTAGAAAGACTATGATTTTTAGTGAGCTCCACAGAAGTTAGAGTTTCGATATTCAAAATATTTTAGACTGTCCGTTCACTCCAACTTGTTTTATTTGTTCAAGTTCGTTACATTCTTGCCTTGAAGACAGGCCAGATTGTGATCCAGTTCATACATCTTTTGCGATATCCTGATTAGAAAAACATATCACTAAGATAATATCTTATCTGCTCCGGTAACACCTTCCAATCGTGTCCAGGTATAAGTGCTTCTGTTGTTCCATAAGCTCTGAAGCAATATTTATGACGCCATTTTTGGAACTAGATCTTCTTAGATACTACTTAAATAGCCTTTGATTCACTCAACTTTGAACTTAGTTCCTGTTGGCTATAAGCTTCCTTGTTCCCAGATTTCGAAGGATTTCAAATTTCTTGGAACTAGATCTTCTTAGAGGGTACTTAGATAGCCTTTGATTTACTCAACTTCGAACTTCACTCCTGTTGGCTATAAGCTCCCTTCATCCCAGATTTCAAATTCCACAACCGTCTTTTATGTTTGTTTCTCACGCCGCTTATGCTCCCAAATTGTTTGCCCAAATTTTGTTTGTCTAAATATCCAAAAATTTCGATTAATTGCGACACGAACAGCCTGTTCTCTTTTTGGTCTGGGTGCACTTGTTCTTTGATCCCTTACATTTCCAAGCATTTTTCATATAGTATTTATCCGGCAAATAGTATAGTGGATATTTTTGAAGCAAACGCAGATGATCTTCCAGCAGCATTTTGGCCATTTCTGGTGAAATTCGAGTAGCTAGCAGCTTGTACGGCTTTGGCTTGGCCAAACGTATGGGTACTTCCAGCTTGAGCCGCTTATGAGGCACAAAGTGTTCCTGCCGCGCTTCCGGCTTTGATTTGGCACAAGACTCACAGCGACATTTACCGCCATGGTAACAGTATCGATTCTTGCCATCCTGATCTACCTGCAACAGTGGCAAACATACCGATTTGGGCGCTTTTTGTTTGGCAGTTTGTGTTCCCTGATGGGATTGAGCAGGTATCGAGTACATATTCACGGCGGCAATGCGCCGAAAGATGCAGCTGGGCCAAAACCAGGAGCAGCTTTGTGAGAAACAAAATGTTGTCTATAATTGATTTGAATTTATTATGATTTGTGACGTAAGCATCAAGGCTGGGTTAACTTGTACGTTGCCTTTAGAGATTTGTCAAGGAGATATAAAGAGAAAGAGAGCAATAGAACTGACATAGACATGGCCAGGAAGAAGGAAAGGAAATTACCAGAAATGCGTGAGAAGAATGCAGAAGGCAGAGCCCCCGTTCATACTTAAATTGCGCCAGCGAAAGATTTAAAAAAGGGGATCTTTCTCAAGCTTAATACTACTCCGCGCCTGTCGAAGAAGTTCCCAAGCCGCCACCGCGTAGATAGAAGACTTAACCATAGGGCTGATGCGGCCTGGATGAATTTAAGACCAAACCTTCCTTAGCCGTCTCTACTATATAATACTAGTATTGAACCTAAAGTGGTACACAGACGGATCACTTACTGAGCAAGGAAGTGGCCTGGGGGTAATACGACCCTGGACCAAATATTATGAACCACTAGGCAGAAATACCAGCATTTTCCAAGCTGAAGTCTGTACTATTGGAAGATATGCAGAATTCAATCTGTAAAAGAACTACCATGACAACGATATCTCCATCCTGTCTGGTTGTCAAGCAGTGTTGAAGGCATTACGCAAAGCCAAGATCACATCAAGGCTGGTCAAAGAAGTAAGAACGTCACTAGACAAATAAGGATCCAGAAATAAGCTCACGATTAAATGGATTCCGGGACATAACAACATTCCTGGAAATGAATTGGCAGATAAACTTGCAAGGGCCAATGCAGCAACACGTTTAATTGGAACTGAACCACACTGTGGGATTGGTAACCACGTGGGACGGGACCTACCGAGAATAGAGGAGAATAACAAACTACTGCTGCACTGGGCACAGATACCAGGGCTTAAACAGTCAAAAACCCTCCTCTCCAACTACAACCGTAAGAGGTTCAAAGTCATGAAAACTCACGGGAAGAACACTGAGAGAATCCTGACGGACTTTCTGACGGCACATTGTAGGCATCGCGGATACTGGACTATGTCGCTTCTTTAGGAGGTAGAAACCTCATCCCATGTCTTATGTGAATGTATAGCACTCGCCGGTAAAAGAAACAAGCTCCTGGGCATGAACTTTCTCCCAGGAGAGACTGTTGTTACCATAAGTCCAAATAAAATACTGGAACTTTTGGGAGAACTCTGAGCCAAGAAGGGGTACATTGGATCCACTTGGGTCGCAGTACATTTAATTTAAATTTAAACCTTGCTAATTAGAATATTTTTATTTTTAGAATTTTTTAAGAGTAAAAGTGAGGTTAAGGATTTTTACTAGCTTTTACAAATCGTTTATAGTTACTATATTAATTTTATGTATGTAGTATTCAAGCGAAGATTGACTTATTATTGTGCTTATGTTCCATAAATTTAAACCTGAAGCGTTGAGAAAAACGATACCACTGCACTGTCCGTGGGTAGACACTGTCCAAAGGCTTCTATAAGCAAAGGTTCCGCTGCCACCGTGCTCATAAAATCCTCCAGACCCACCTATTAATAGTATAAACTACTATCTTTAAAAAGTTAAAAAAAAACAAAAACAATCTCACCTTGCCATCCTTATCCAAATCAAACTTTTTAAGCACAATTTCAACCAAATCTTTGACACCTTCATCTGGATCCTCATCCTGTGGCTGTTTAATCAGGCAATTGCGTAATAACGTAAACATTTCATCCTTGGTAATAAATCCATCCATATTTAGATCGTACACTCTGAAACAAAAAGCGGCACGTTCTGCGGGCGTACCACGCAAAAATGTCGAGAGACCTATAAGCCAGCCCTCCAGGCGCAAGGGCAGACCTTCATGCGCCTTATCCCAGCTGCAGAATATGCGCTCCATTAAGATTTCCTCGGTTACAATGTCAAAGGTGCTGTGCAGCAGCTCGCGAAAGACAATTCTATCAATGCCCTGGATATTAAAAAAACAAGTGGGTGGATTAGATGTGATATTATAAAATTAAAGGATAAATGTGGTGCAGTCGGGGCGGTGTCCGACAAGGCATAATCCATTAGTTGGAAGAAAAGTATATATTTTTTAAATCAAATAGTTAGGTGTCCGTAAACAGTCGGAGCCTTTCAGAGAAAAGTAAGGCCAGGTAATGAATATCGACGGATCGTAATGAATTTTTTAATCTTGCGAGCTTAAAACCTAATTTTTTTTTCATTTTGTGGAGAAAAAGAAGATAATCAATAATAAGAATTTTAAAAACCAGACATTGTTGCAAAATTATGTAAGATCTATTAAATTTTTTCAGTTTTCAAAAAAATGTAAACAAGTAAAATGTTTTTTGTCAAATCTAAAGAGCTTAGAAAACTTGAAGTACGTTGAAATTGGGGATTCAAACAGGTTTTAAAATATTTGGGGGAAGCTTTGCGTTCATACGTTAGTACGCTAAATTCAATGCGTCAGGAAAAATTTAAATTTTTAAGCTTAAAGCCCCGAAATATTGCTAAGCGAAGTTGGGAACAGATATGTATTTTGAGTATCTGCACTTCGTTTTTATTATATTTTGGTATTCGCTTACAATAGTGGACAAAAGTATTTTGACAATGCTGAGCAAAATGTAATACCGTTTCTATTTAAAAAGTGAGAGAAGTTATGAAATACATTTACTTTTGAGAGAAAGAATCCATTATTAATATAATATTAAAATTTCACTAATAACGATTTTCAATTTTTGTATATATTATTTTTAATGTGAGATGATGATTTTTGGGGTCGACAAAAGTATTTTGACATTGTCACCAATTGCGATTTCTTAAATTCCCACAAAGTAAAAACAGGTTGTGGCAACTTAAGAAGTTGTTTCTATTTATTTTTAACGATAATAACCAATTTACTTGCCCTTTGGTTTTTTATAATCGGTGAAAAACGTGAATTCTTCGAAATGAAATAGTCACAAAATATAATGCCGGTTTTCCGGCGGTATACCAAATTCGATTTTGCAAAATGCCTAGATAAACCATTTACTAACAAATTATGAGGCAAAATACAACTTATTCTATAAATAATACAGCCAGTTCAGGCAGAACACGCAGAAGGACGCTATAGAGAACTACAGGAATTAAACTAAGAACATTTTCGAAAAATTACCTTATTACACCAAAAGCTTCATCAATTAAATTTAAAAAAAAAACCATAAAACATTAATTAGTGAATGAAGGTCCCAACTTTGAAGCTCGTAGAATCCTTAAATTTGATCAAAAAATAGGTTTAAAATGTTAACATTTGCTAAAAAATATAAAAACAATGCATGCTAGTTTTGGGAAGACATATTATGGATACATAATATGAATATGAATATCCTAGAGCGGAAAAATTAAGTTTATTGAAGTTAATTAAAGAATGGTTGGCTCATTATCTTTTCAATATGTTAAAGCTTCTTAGGCTTGGATGATTTAGTTCCTATTGACAGCACATCGAATAAATACAAATATTTACACATCCTAAATGACCGGGCTTCCATTTCCGGCCGCAGAATCATTGCACAGTCATTTTTTATGGTACAGGATAATGCTTTATGCCACAATGAAAAGTTTAATTGACATCAGCCCATTAAGTAAAAAAAACAATGCATAAATTGATCAATATCGAGAGGAAAGATAAAAAGCACAGAAAAAATGGTAAAATCAGTTCTTGAACTTTTGCAAAAGATCTCTAACGTCAAAGGAAGGTTTACTTTTTATTGTTAATTTTATAAAATATATAGTAACAGTTTTTTTCCTTCATCTGACAAATTATTTTGTATTGTCAAAATACTTTTTACCACTACCATTTATGAGAAATCGTTTTAATTTTCTAACCTATAATATTTTATTGTTATTCTACAAAATGTTTGCAGCTATATAATCAATAAATCATAAGAAATTGCCAAATCAATTTTTATTTACTTATGTCCACTATTGTAAATCCAAAATTTATGCTTTACAACTATTTTTTTTAAACAAAAATAAACTGCGCCATTGATACATGTAAAAAGCTGACGAAGTGAAGTGTGTAAGTAACTAAGAGTTTTCAAAATTGAATTAATATAATACTTTGCTAAAATCCGAAAATGTTTTACTGTATGTATATTTTAGCTCTATACTGTAAGGAAAAAAGTTTTAGATTCGTTTGTTTATGCAGATATTGTAAGCAAATTTGGCATTCTGTTCTAAATGGGGTCAAAAGCGGTTGCGGATATCCCCAGATCGGTGAAAAAACGTGTTTAGGATTTAATTTGTTTGTTTAAAAATATATCGAAACAAAATTAGGCATTTTGAACGTTTTTTTTTTATCACAATCGGTTGACTATATCATAAAATCCCCTTAGGACTGACTGATCGACTAAAAAGTCTTCAGTCGTTAGAGAATGATTGTTAGGGAAAAAGTGCACAGAGGCTTTTAGGATCTGTTGCGCTCACTACATTAGCTTTAAAGCTCCTTGGCCAGTCTAATTATGGAGATATGTAAATTTAATTATATGGGATGGTTCTAGACCCTAGTTCTAAGAGGAATGCCCTCGTAACTAAATGTGGCAAATATTTTTTTTTTTTGGTTTTGTAAGCAATATATCGGATTTGATTTTGACATACCTACACATGTACAAATTCGTCAGCGCAAGACTTCAATTTACGCCATCTTTATAAAAAGGTTTGATAAGCCTTATTATAGGTATTTAGATCTGTGACTTTCAGGAATTAGTTAGTTCAGTCATTTAAAAATTTGTTGCAGGAGCTAAACTTTATAGCTTATAATATTATATTTATTTGAAAATGTATAGGTAACAAAAAGAACTCCTCTAAACTATTTAATAAAATAAATTGCACTAAAATATATTTAAAAAATGCCGAATTATTTAATTTTATATAAATCACTCGAACATTTCCAAAAACACACAAATTTTTATTTATTTTATGTTCACGATCTAAAAAAATTTTTTTAAATCAATTTTATTCGATTTAGTACCATTAAAATAAGGCTATTTATTGAAATTATAAGAAAAATATTTGTAGTAGCCCAATATTTTAGAAATATGGTTAGAGAATTTCCTTAATTAATTCTTAAGGATTTACTTCATATCTTTTTCTAAACGGTTTTTTGGGAATTTTTTTTTTAGCAATTTAATTTGATTTGGTACGATTAAAAAAGCTTTTTGATTAAAATTTTAAAGAAAAATAATTTTAATACTTTTACTCTGTTATTTTCCTGCAGAACTAGTTAAGTCCATTCAAAAATTTGTTGCAAGAGTCTAACTTTATTAGGAACAACAAAAATTCCTTTAAACTATTGTTAAAAACATTTTACACCTATTAAACAAATTTAATTTTATTTAAATTACTCGCACGTTTTAAAAAAACACCATTATATTTTTAGGCGGCTTTGAAATAACACATTCTTAAATTGTTTATTATATTTTATTTTATTTAGCACGATTAATTGGAAAAAAAATATTTTTAGTAGCCCACTCTTTTATAAATATAGTTAGGGAATTCTCCTTTATAATTCATTTTCAAAGCCGCTTATGGATTTACTTCATGTCTTTTTCAACACGGTTTTTTTGGAACCTATCTACCGTGTAAAAACAGAATTAGATAAATTATTAAAAGATATTTTTTTTATTTTTGTAACCCTGTGCCTACAGAATTTGTTTCAGTCAGCTATTTTTAATAGTTTAATCTAAATTAAGAAAAAATTTAAAGCCCTTTGAAATGCTTGTATTGAATTAATATTTTTTTTTTTACTAATGGGAAACATAGTTTTAGGATGCGTAGGAATAAGACTATGTGAATAAGTTTAAGCATATATGCATTTCCACTACGAAATATAAATGCATCTGAGTAACGTTAAAAAGGACTTGGCATGGACTTTAGAAAAATAAACAACGCGGTTTAACACCAATTCTATAAAAAATTAAATCTTCAAAATTGCCAGGAGAATTAGAGTCTGTGCAGACGTCTGAGTTACAAGCTTACTCATCAATAAAATCCTTACGAGTATGTAACTTGAATTGCGACGGGGGCTTAAAGACCTCAAGCCCCTTAGTAACCTCACAAATCCACTAACAAAAATTCCTTATAGTACTCACCTCGACTGCTGCATGCGGCTTGGCTATGGCTGCACTGGTTGAACCCGATGCCAAAGTCTTGGCCGCATATTGACAATTGGAGACCAGTTTGCGATATATGCGACACAGTGCATCCAGCTCATCTCTGTAAAGTGCATATATCCAAGTCTTACAAAATGCTTTACCAAATCCTTAATTCCATTTCAACATACTTGGTAAAACGCGTCTTTTTGCGTAAATTTTCCAACAATTTGGGATTAATTTTTCCGCTTAGCTCGTCCATTTTCTTGTGCCGCTGCTGACGTTTGGTCTGGCGGGCAGGCGCTGCAACCTTTGACTGGTTAGTTGAATTTCGTTTGCCACTGGCAAGGAATACGGTAACTGTTTTCAAAATTGTTTTGTTCGCATGTAAGCTGGATCTGCCGGCACTAACACCACTGCCAGCGCCAGCGCCCGACGTGGGGCCGGGCACCCCCGCTGAATTTGGCGCCGCCGTTGGCATGGGGGTGGCTACACCATTGGCGCCCCGATTCGGTGTTGGTGAGAGGGCTTTATTAGAGTTGCTCTTCTTGTCCGTCGGTTTGACTGCAAAAAGGAACAAAGAACGAAAAGAAAAAAAAACAGAACACCCACCATTCGTATAGAACATGAATTTTGAATGGTTTATGATACATGTGTTTACATTTTTTATAGTGTCAAATCCTTGCGACGATGCACACCAGCACGCACACAATCGCACCAGCTCATAGATACGAGTATCTATGTGATGTGTCTATAGGTAGCCCCAACAGCTAACAAAGAACTAATATGCAAATGTTTGTCTTAATGTTAATACCCTGCTCATTTTGGCCATAAATATAACATTTCTTGCTACACTAAAACACAAAAAAAACAAATTTGATTTAGATCGACGGTGGAATACCCTGCAGCTAGTTTTCTTTCGACAAAAAATCTATTCAGCCGTGCTCCGAAAATCAAATTTTATTTTTGACGCTATTTCCATTTTTATTTTCAAGAAAAAAAAAATAGTTAAAAATAATTTTCAATAAATCTATTGTATAATTTGAAGTTTGCATAATCTAATATATAAAATTTTCCTGTCACAATGTTAGTTACCGTACTCCTCCGAAACGGCTGGACTGATTCCCATGAAATTGTGCTTATTGGGTAGGCCTGAGAATCGGCCAACATCTATTTTTTATACCCAGGGTTGCCACGACTAACATTTTTTTTTAATTTTTACCAAATTGCCTGTACCGATTCTCATGAAATTGTGTGTTCCTATGGGGTAGATCTGAGAATCGGCCAACATCTATTTTTTATACCCAGGGCTGCCTCCCTAACATTTTTTTTTTTAATTTTTACCAAATTGGCTGTACCGATTCTCATGAAATTGTGTTGAAGTTTTCCGTGTTACGGGTGTTCTCATGAACGCGTTGAAGAATTTCAAATATGATTTTTGGGTGTGTTAGAAGTTGTCAATACGCAGGTTTTAAGCCTGTTGGGAACACACATAATCGTGTTAGTTATTGAGATATACGCATTTTTGTGAATATAGCATAGTAGAAAATTGTTTAACACTGGGTATTGGACATTAAGTGCAGACAGAAGCGTAGTCGCAAAGGGGCTGAAATGTAATTTCTGTAGGGCATGAATTTATTAGAGATGCGAGCTATCTTAAGAATACTTAAGTTCGTCCATATGGCTTCTTAGAGAGTCATGAAAGTCAACTAATATAAAAATCTTATGATTGTCTAGATAAGCTAACTAGAGAATCTTGCGATGTTTATACAGTATAAGAGCATTCAAAAAGTTCTGGCAGGACGAAGTCTTCCGGGCCCACTAGTTGTAATCTAAAATTATCAAAGAATATTATTATATAAAAATTATTTCAGTATATAATTTATAGGTTTTTTTCCCCCGAAATTTCAGTTTGTTACAATTAGGGCCATGAAACACTTAGTTTCAAAACAAATCCGAATAAAATGCATGAATTCGTTTTCCGGAGCATGGCCAAATAACACTGGTCAGCAAAATTTTGTAACAACCTACCCTCATTTTATCACCATATTTATTTTGATTCCATCAGGTCTAGTTTTTGTGTTACAGAGTACTACCCGTAAAAATGAAAATTAATCATATTTGTTGCACTTTTGCATTCAGAATGTTTATTTATTTCAAAAGTCTAGTGTTAGTTTTGATTTTTGAGTTAATTGTTTAAGCTAAGATTAAGAGAAGATTTAAGAGATCATCTACCTCAACTACCTGTACCAGAATCACCGCAAAGTTCCGATCTGGAAAACGACACATTAGATCTGTATCTAACTTTCAAGTAGCTTCTTCATCTAAAGAGCCACATCTACTATTTTAAGAAGATCGCAATGATTTAAATATGCATAAATAATTTGTTGAACTTTCACAATATCAAAAATTACGGGGCTCTTCAAGTCATCAAAGAGGACATTAAAAAATTACTAGAAAAAGTATTGCAGAGGTAGATAAAAGTATCGATGAATAGATATAATCAACAAATAAGCATTAATCATTTAATAAAATTTCAGAATACTATAAACTTCAATTTTTATTTAGTCATGAAAGTGAAAATTTAACTAAACAAAGTATCGAATTTCTAAATAAAAGTATCGATCGATAGCCATAGCCATGATTTAATAAATAGTTAAATCAACTTTCGGGATATCAATAATTTCGATGTTCACCAAGTCATCAAAGAGGATATAAAATAAATGCTAAATAAAGTATCGCTGACGAAGATAAAAGTATCGATGGCTAACTATAGTAATCAAATATGCATAAATCGCTTATTAAAATTTCAGAATACCATAAATTTCGAGATTCATCAAGTCACCAAATTGAAGATTTAACTTAACAAAGTATCGAATAGCTAAATAAAAGTATCGATCGACAGTCATAGCCATGAATTAAATAAATAGGTAAATCAACTTTCAGGATGTCAAAAATTGCGGTGTTCGTGAGGTCATTAAAAAGAACCTTAAATAAATACTAGATAAAGTATCGGAGAGGTAGATAAAAATAAAAATATGCATAAATCGTTTATTAAAGTTTCAGACTATTAGTAATTTCGACTTAAATTTGTCCAAACAACAGTCAGAACTTTTGGGCTTTCGATTAAAGGGAAGGAATTTATTACAACCAAAAACAAAAGCGTGTTACTTTCGCAATCGAGATGAAGAACTAAAAGGTTTTTTTTTCACCAGATGATCAGCTGGTATTTTGTAATAATGTCTTGACTGTCTTGGGTATAGAATATAAAACAGAAGAATGGCGTTTATTTATCGATGGGTCGAAAATAAGTTTGATGGCTGTTCTTTTTACATATCGGCAATAAGCTTCCCTCTATACCATTAGTGAGGCTTCCAACATGAAAGAGTACTATGGAACAATTGAATTTATATTGAAAATTGTATATAAAGAACACAATTAGAAAGTTTGTGGAGATTTAAAGGTGATTGCCCCGATTTTAGGATTACAGCTAAGGTACACAAAATACTGTTGTTTTATTTGTGAGTGGGACAGCAGGGATCGAAAAAATCATTATATTAAAAAAGGTTGGCGCAAAAGGCCATCTCTTACTCCAGAACAAAAAAATGTTAAAAATCCTCCATTGGTGCAGCCTGATAATACATTTTTACCACCTTTACACATAAAACTTGGGCTCATGAAAAACTTCGTGAAAGCTATGGACAGGAGTGGTGACGGCTTTTTATATTTGAAAGCAAAATTTCCTAAACTGAGTGAGGCAATAATTAAAGAGGGCATCTTTGTTGGCCCACAAATCAGACAATTCATGAAAGACGACATATTTAAAGAAAAGCTCAGTGATTTGGAAAAATCAGCTTGGGAATCTTTTATGAAAGTAACTTCTAAATTTTTAGGAAATCACCGATCAATGACTATAAATGACTATAAAACTATTGTCGCGGAGCTGCTATATGCTTATAAGGCTTTGGGATGTAATATGTCGTTGAAAACACACTTCCTTCATTCACATTTGGACTTCTCTGCTGAAAATTTGGGCGCTGTCAGCGATAAACATGGTGAAAAATTCCACCAAGACATTTCAACCATGGAAAAACATTACCAGGGCAAGTGGAGTCCACGTATGCTAGTGGATTACTGTTGTACATTACAACGAGATGTCCGTGAATCAAAATACTAAAGAAAATCATAAAGCTTTAGTTAAATTAATATTGTAATATGATAAAATAACTTATTTTCATCAATAAAATCTGAAATTTTCTAAATGTATATCGGCGAAAATAAGTGAAGCGGACCACTTTTTTGGCGACCTTCTCCGATTTTGATAGAGAATTTTGTGCCTTACAATTATTTAGAACATTGGGAAACATTTTAAAATACTGGTAAAATGTTATTTGCAAAAAACCGATTTTTGTGACCTTTGACCTTAAATATCTAGAGACAGGGTCACGATACTCATTGATACTTTAAAAGTTAATTTTAAAATGTCAAAACCATTATTCATGTCAAGTGTGAACTTATTATCTTTCAGTTCCGAGAAGTTATGGTAAAAAAAATTCGTGCCAATATCTTTATGTGTTTAGAAGATATGGCTTATCAAAAAATAGTCTAAAAATGAAAAACCCGATATTCAGTCATCGATAGCTCGATAAATAATCGGAATTTCGCAATAAAATTGGGCGTGGTTACTATGTATTGGTTAGCAGCTCTACCAACTGTATAAAAATCATTAAAATCGGAGAAGGTCGCCAAAAAAGTGGCCCGCTTCACTTATTTTCGCCGATATAATATCAGATTACAAAATACTATTCGTATTTGAAGCATCCTAATTAAATTTATATTATCCTTATCATATCTATATAAAAGATTTCATGTTGCACACAAAATGTGTTTTTTTGTCGTCCAGTGTAATTTGAAATTTAGCTTCTAATAATTTTATTTTTTTATTTTACGTTTTCTAAAGTTAGATTTCGTGTCGCAACTTATGTAACATTTGCGCTAAAAAATTAAATTGTTTTTTAACCCCCGACGCAAAAAGAGGGGTGTTATAAGTTTGACGTGTCTGTCTGTCGGTCTGTCTGTTTGTTTGTCTGTCTGTCTATGGCATCGTAGCTCCCGAACGCATGCAGTGATTTCAATTTAGTTTTTTTGTATTAAAGGTGACTTATGGCGAGTGTTGTTAGACATGTTTGATGAAAATCGGTTGAGCCGTTAAAAAGTTGTGGGGAGTAAAAGTGGGGAGAAAAACATCAACTTTGTCCGATTGGCTTAAAATTTGGTCCTATTGAAGCTGACGACGCCACTGATTCGAATCTGAGGTTATTTTTAACCCCCGACGCAAAAAGGGGGTGTTATAAGTTTGACGTGTCTGTCTGTTTGTCTGTCTGTCTGTCTGTTTGTCTGTCTGTCTGTCTGTCTATGGCATCGTAGCTCCCGAACGCATGCAGTGATTTCAATTTAGTTTTTTTTGTATTAAAGGTGACTTATGTGCGAGTGTTGTTAGACATGTTTGATGAAAATCGGTTGAGCTGTTTAAAAGTTGTGGGGAGTAAAAGTGGGGAGAAAAACATCAACTTTGTCCGATTGGCTTAAAATTTGGTCTTTTTGTAGCTGACGACGTCACTGATTCGAAAATGTAGTTATTTTTGCTCTATCGCTTCTCGTTTAGAAGTTATGGCCACTTGAAGTTAAAAACATAAACTTTGTCCGATTGGCTTAAAATTTGGTCCTATTGTAGCTGACGACGCCACTGATTCGAATCTGAGGTTATTTTTAACCCCCGACGCAAAAAGAGGGGTGTTATAAGTTTGAAGTGTCTGTCTGTTTGTCTGTCTGTCTGTCTATGGCATCGTAACTCCCAAACGCATGCAGTGATTTCAATTTAGTTTGTTTTGTATTAAAGGTTATGTGCGACTGTTCCTAGACATGTTTGATGAAAATCGGTTGAGCTGTTTAAAAGTTGTGGGAAGTGAAAGTGGGGCGAATGCGTAAAAAAAAGCAATCGAGCTTGACCTTGAATGTAATCTATACCTTAACAAGAATCTAAATTATAGTAAGTATATTATAATATACTCAAGTCTAACTTAACCTAACCTACCTATAAAAAGTATGAAATAAAAAATTAAATTAAAAATTTCAAAAACCCCCGAACTTAAGTAATTTTCATTTAAAAAGTAAAAAATAATAAAAGAAACTTAATGTTAAAGTACCTAAGAATCTATTAATAATTCTAAAAAAATACGTCGCGTTGGGGGACCGCTCCTAAACTAACAATTTAAATACAAATAGTCTAATTAAGCAACAAAGATGAACTTAAAAACAAAATTAAGAAAATACTTCAAAAACTTTCATAGACTTACTTCAAAAAATTTGCATGTAAGATACGACCGTCAACGACGTCTGCCCTCGCGTGTCCCTCAACGCGACGTATTTTTTTTAGAATTGTTAATAGATTCTTAGGTACTTTAACATTAAGTTTCTTTTATTATTTTTCACTTTTTAAATGAAAATTACTTAAGTTCGGGGGTTTTTTAAATTTTTAATTTAATTTTTTTGATTGAGTTGATTCTAAAACTAAACGCAAATTTACAAATGTAAACAAATCAGCAAAAAGCCGAACAATTCAAATAATAAACAAACAACAAAGGAAGTACATGCATCAGCCAATGATTTAAAAAAAGCGCCATTAAAATATCCCAAGCCGTCAAATAACAGTAAAAACAAGGGGAAATTTCCCTAATATCGATATTAATAACAACATTTATGCAAAATGCCATTATCGATTGCTTTTATTATCGACGCAGTTGAAGATATCTAAAGTCAGTGGCGCAATAATTATTAAAAAAAACGTGTTTATTAATATAAACGTGGCATATTGACAATATTAAAGTTAATAATTAAAAACTATGAGCTCAAAGAAAAATAAAATTCATTTTTCTTTTAAAAAACCAATAAACACAAAATATAAGGTTATAGAAAAAATCGGTAAGCTGCATATATGAAACAAAATACATTGCATATGGACACTTACTTGCAGTAAAATAAAATATATTTTATAGGCAGTGGATCTTATGGAAATGTGTTTTTGGGAGAGCGTATTGAAACTGGTGAAAAAGTTGCCATCAAGATTGAAAGCACTCTCCACCACAAGCTGCTAAGAACTGAGGTAAACGTGTATAACAAATTGAGCAATGAGTTGGGATTTGCCAAAATACATCAATATGGCCCAAGCGATGAAACAAAAAAGTTTAATGCGTTGGTTATGGATGTGTTGGGTCATACGCTTAAATCAATATATGATCATTGCCAACGACAGTTTTCACTTAAGACGATTCTTATGCTGACCGATCAGATGATAACACAGCTTGTAAATAAAAGAACTATTGAAAAATGAACCATCTACAAATAACTAAAATATAAAATCAATAAGCAAAAATAATATACAATTAAGCTTCGTAAAACTTGCATCTTATTGCAATCACTGCTTAAACCTGTTGTGAATTATAAGCATTATAATATAAAACTTGCATCTTAGTGCAATCACTGCTTAAACCTGTTGTGAATTATAAGCAAGCTGATATAAAATACTCACTGTTTGAAGCTGTTGTGAATTCTAAGCAACAAAAATATATCAACTGTAATCGCTTGCACTCGATTGCCGATAATTAAGAACAATTTGAATTTAAAATCGATACATTGAACTTGGTTAATTACAAATATGGGTAATTTTATTTAAAAAGCTCATCATTTTGTGCAACATATATACACTTTGTTAGAGTATAATGAATAGTGCATAAGTAAAACATTCAATTTCGTGTACGGGGCATCTAATGAGCATATATTTTAGACCCCGGTAGTGCAGAACCTAGAAGCTCTAGGTGTAAGTAGTCAGTCAGTCAGTCAGTCAGCTGCATTTCCCATCAAAGTATTGTCTGCTATCATGCAAAGTTTTTATGTGTTTATATAGAAAGAACTTGGTGCGGAAATTGTATCATGCCATTAACATTGTTTATGGCACTACCATATCCATAACATCCCAACATACATAAAAACCTGTTCCATAGACCCGAACCCTTAGATATTATCTATTGCTTTGCTTGTCTGTCAGTTCTTTATTTTTGTAGTTCTGATTTATTTAACTTTGTCTATGGGTGTTGGTCTTGTAGCTTCCTTCCCCAGCTCTAGACGTCGTCTTTGTCAGGACTGTCAGGTTGGCACTATAATTTTATTAGCATTAGGCCTATGGGTGGTCTATGGTGGGTTGGGGGCGTCAATAACCGCCCGAGTGACTTGGTAGCGCTTAAAAGTATGCAATGTTTCTGGTGCACTTTGTAGAATAATTCGTGTAATTTGTTGATTTTCCAATATTAAGCGTTGCCCGTAGCGAAGTTGGGTTGTGCCGATGCGCTCCTGGGTGGCGTTAGTATAGAGGCTTAGCCTAGGAAACCATTGAACCATGACGGTTGGCTGGAGGGGGGACCTTAACAAGCCATTAATATTTAAGATACACGTGTGAACTGGCACTGCACATTCAAGTTGCTCCACTTAGATATTTCCAAGGTTTTAATATGCCTTAACCTATAGAGTGGGGTTGCTGGGGGTCCGTTGTGCTATCGTGAAACCTTTCATATGCACACTTCCAAGGGCTTTATAGCAAAAATAGAAAACCCGATACAAGCAGAAGTATTAAAGTGAAATTTTCCAAATAAATTATTAAAGCTTAAGAAAATTGGGCCATTCTTGCGCAAAAAGTTTTGTTTAAAAAGCAAAAATGTCAACTAGGGTGACCGTATTTTATATAGTCTATATAGAGGACAGACAGAAAATTTTTACGAAGAATTCTTGGGTCAATAAGGATAGATCCTAATAATTACCGCGTGCGCACCAACAAAAAGCGACGGGAGTTATTTGATGACCGAAGTCACAAGGACTTAGGTGAGCCGGACAGATTGTGAGTGGGCAAAGCCCAATTTAGAAAAAAAAAACTAGCTTCAATCAACCAAAAGCCGACCCGTGCACGTTGGATAAATGTTGTAAAAGAGGATTTGGAAAAATGAAATACCCTAAACTGGAGAAAGCCGCTTAGAATAGACATTATTGGAGAAATATTGCTTGAAAGGCCAAAGCTGAATAATTCAGCTATAAACAGGCCCGACGAGACAGGGGGGATTGGGGACTTTTCCTCCGGTCCTGAAACTCTCGGAGGGGCCCATACTCGAGAGTCATTCGAGAAGCTTTTTGCTAAAAAAAAATATAGTAAATTATCATTTTACCAGAGCCCCGTAACATACTTTTTGTTTCTGTCATCTCTCACTTTTCAACAATTATACGTATTTTCATTAATTAAGAAAAATTGATAGAGTCCCGGATCCGAGATTTCCCCAGGGAGCTGATATTCTCTCTACAGCCCTGGCTAAAAAGGATGATGACGAAAAACTTCTCTAAGGGACCCAAATTTTTTCTCTGCTAATAAAGTAATTTTAGCACTTTGAAAATTTGTGGATCTAAGACCACCTTTCCCTCGACGGGCCTGATCATTCGCAGCTTTGTCTGAGTTTTCCAAGAATTTACATCTTCTTTATAATAAAAATGGCATATTTATCGATAGACTTGTCATTGGGGCACTGAGTGCCCTAGATGAATTTCAAATTTTTACACCGCAAGGACGAGTATAAAAAATGGCGTACGTAAAGTCGGGCGCAGACGACTTCGGGATACCCTGTACCACTAGCTTGCAATAAAATCCGGTTCCTTCATAAAAAACCAAAAACAGAAGAATTTTAAAGCAAAAATATTTTTTTTGACCGATTCGTCCTATGGGAGCTATATGATATAGTCAACCGATTTTGATCAAATTTGGTACAGTGCTTAGGAACTATAAAAAAAACTTACGAATGCCAAATTTGATTTCAATATCTTCACAAATAAACGAAACACACAAATTTTGTTCAAAAATCGATTTTTTGGAAGATCGGCACTATGGGAGCTATATAGAGATATAGTCAACCGATTTTGTTCAAATTTGGTACAAGTGGCCTAAAAAACTTCTGAATGCCAAATCTGGTTACGATATCTTTATTATGGTATATAATATAGTCAACCGATTTTTTTCAAATTTGGTACAGTGCTTGGGAACTATTAAAAACTTTCGAATTCAAAATTTATGATATCTTTATAAACAAACGAATTATTCATCTAAAACTTTTATATTTTTTTTGAGGTCGTCTGAAACACCCATATGGGAGCTATATAATTTATTCCCGATATCAATAAAATAAAATAAGCTTGTCTCCTATGGAATAATATGGAATCTAATGTGAAAGTTTGGTTACTCAAGCTCTTACCTTCTCTGAGATCTAGGCGTTCAAACGGACAGACGGACATTGGTATATCGACTTCTCTATTCACCCTGATCACATTTAAGGTAACTTTGGGATGTCTCCGACAACTCTTTCTATATGTTACATACATTTTCGGGTTGCACAAACTAAATATACAGGGTGCGCCATCTAGACAGGACCTATTTAAATGTTGAATAACTCCGCCATTTTTGAGCCGATTTTCACAAATCGGCCAGATTCTGAAACGTCAGTCTATGTCATTTTAGTCAATTTTAGTCATGGATCGATTTACGGCAAAAGAGCGGGTTGAAATTGTAGCGCTGTACATTGAATATAATCGTTCAATTGTGAAAGCTGTGCGTGCTTATCGTAAGAAATATGGGATACATTCAGCGCCTTCCGCCAAGACAATTCGCACTTTGGCGAAAAATTTCTTTGATCACGGGTCTGTAGCTACTCGCCCGCGACCCATTCGACCGCGTCCGCGACGTTCCAATGAACTTGTTGAAGCGGTAAGAGAGAGTGTTGCCGAAAATTCAAATGTGTCATTTCGCCGTCGTTCTCAGGCGCTGAACGTGAGTGGAACCACTTTAAGAAGAATTTTGAAGGATGATCTCCATCTTTTTCCATACAAAGTGCAACTTACCCAAAGATTGTTGGAAACGGACAAGCCGCGTCGCCTTCAATATGGGAATGCGATCGCAAGAATGATCGATGTCAAAAAAGGGTGATTTGGACTGGCCTTCTCGTTCGCTGGATTTGACGGCACCAGACTTTTTTCTGTAGGGCTATTTGAAGAGTAAGGTGTATGCCAGCAAACCGAAGGCTATTGAACAACTAAAAGCTAATACAGTATAATTTGCTTAGCTGCCTCGATACTTAGCTGCATCGTCAAGATAAGTGCCTCAAATTCACTTTTTGCTGCACAGAAAGTCAATTTTATATGAAATATTTTAAGTTAGCAGCATTGAAGATAAGTGCATCTGACACATACGTGCCTCCTACCGGCAGATTTTTTTGGACATTTTTCGTAGAAAATATTGCATTTAGCTGCGCCATCTAATGGAAACTGCCTAATTTTTAAAAACATATGTTGATATTCGCTGAGAATGTCATTTTGTGCTTTTTTTCTGCGCATCTCCGTTATTGGCCTTACAGTGAAACAAAAGTTGCAAATAGTAAAGGCGATCAATAATAAAGTTGCAAAAAAAGAACTCTGCCCAAAGTACAAGCTGCTCAAAATGACGACATAGCCGCAACTACCTACATACACGAAGTATTGCCTAATTTAATAAGGAGCTTTGGTCGAAATAATATCTTTAATTGTTACGAAACTGGGCTTTTTTATCAATCCTTGGCTCCAGACAATAATGCAGTGATGAGGAAATTGATAGTGATGATGGCAGTGAAATTGATTGTCCATTCTTTGTGAATTAGAAGAAAAGTCTCTTACACTAAGCATAAAAACTGCCAGACAGAAGAAAATAGCCGACTTTTTTAGATAGTGACATTGTGACAAAAAAGTTTCCGGAATTTCCAAAAAAACGCAAAATAGTTAATATTTTTTAATATTTATATGCCAATGCATCTTCCAATCTTCGAAACATTTTTTAAGTATAGGCTTTGGCTGGGATGGCATTCAGCTCTCTCATCGCATTCTGTTTTATGGTCGGTATGGAGTCAAAAGGGGTTTCCGAAGTGGAGTTTAGGAAAAGTCACACGGGGCCAGATCTCGACTGTACGGTGCGTGGCCAATGGTATTTATCAAGTTTTTCCCTTAAATGCTTTCACAATCGTGGCTCAATGAGACGGCACATTATGGTCGTGCAAAATCCACGAATTGTCTGCCCACAATTGCGGCCGAAACGATGGACTCGTTCACGCAAACGTTTCAAAACAGTCACATAATACTTCTTATTGACCGTTTGTCCCTCTGGAACGTATTTATATTGCACCATACCACGAATAGCAAAGAAAGCAATGAGCATCACCTTGATTTTTGAGCGACTGTGGCGTGGTTTTTTCGGTTTAGGCTCGTTTTTTTCAAGCAATTTGGACGATTGTTGACTTGTTTGCATCTCGTACTTGTAGACCCATGTCTCTTCACCAGTTATGATGCTTCCCATAAAGTTTGGATCAGAATTTTCACGATCCAGCATGTTCATTGCGATCTGCATCCGATACTTTTTTTGAAGAAAACTCGGAACAAGCCGAGCGGCAGCGCGCAGCGTTTCTCGAGACATGTTGAGGTCCCGAGCTAACTCTCTAACACAATCTCTATGACGATTTTCGAGCACGGTTTCTCTTACTTTTTCAAAGCGGTGGTAGAGGCGGAGGACTGGGCGGAACGAAACGGGTCTTCTACGGTCTCCCGTCCATCCTTAAACGCTTTATACCACTTGTGCTTTCAATAAAACAGAATCCCCATAAGCTTTCTGCAACATTCGGAGCGATTTCGCATACGAAATATCGTACAAAACACAACATTTGAGACAAACTGAAGTTTATTTGGTTGTTTCTTAAATTAATGATAAATATTGTAATATGAGTACATATTAATGATGAATTTTTGTTTGATAAGCGTTAAATTGTCTGAAAAATTCATAACTTTAAGTTTCTTAGCAAAACTACTCGCCAATAAAAAAAAACAACAAAATTTAAGTTAGCTGCCTTTTTAGGATAGCTGCCTCGCAAGTCAGTGCAAACTATTGGAGGCAGCTAAGCAAATTATACTGAATAACAGCGGAAATTGCTGCTATTACGCCAGAAATGTTATCCAATACAATGCGAAATGCATAAAAAAGGGCCGCTTTTTGTGTGTCTAATGGAGGCGGTCATTTAATCGATATTGTATTCTGAGTGAATTGTCAATAAATGGCATTGTATACCCTAAATAAATATTGTTCATTTTCCAAAATCGGCTCAAAAATGGCGGAGTTATTCAACATTTAAATAGGTCCTGTCTACATGGCGCACCCTGTATAGTACCATACGGTACTGGGTATAATGAAGGACTGTATTAGAATCTCAATCAAGAAGCTTCGCAAATGTTTCTACTTGAAACCAATGTAGAACTTGGGCACCTTCCGATAAAACTTTATATACTTCTCCCGTTTTTGGTTCAGGCTTCCTAAGAGCAAATAATGACCATCCGCTTATGTCTAATTTTATATCTATTTTCATCCTGCTCATTTAAGTGTATACTTTGTGGGATCTTCCAGGTAGTACACGCAATAAATTTTTATACTCACTAAAGACGCAAACTAAACTTTGGGTAAAGATACCATATATAAGTCAAAAAAAAAACGATTTTTTTCGCACGTAATATAATAAATATTATATATATAATATTAAAATAACATGAACGAAAACTCACAGAAGAAAGTGAGTTAAACGTTTTATTTTTCCCGCGTATTATAATATAAACATAGTCTTTTCAGGCGCCGAAATTTTCCGGTAGAAAGTGGCGACCCTAAGCCAAGATGACTTCTGAATTTATCACCATATCAGCTGGTTCACCTTCCCATTAAGCACATTTCAAGGACCATCGATACATCGATGGTTACAGCTTATCACAGCCCATATCTGAATAATTGGATGTAAAACCAATGAAACCTCTGGCAATCTTTATTTCAAACTTAACGCACGCTCCCAAAGAGTATGAAAAAAACCAAAAGCAACCGAAACTGAATAGCAATGACTCTAAAAAAATGCATCTTCTATAAACTATATAGGGAAGTTACAGTTGTAGGCGTGTCAGTGACTCTGCTAATTACAAAACGAACTGCATCTCGTTTACTTTCGTATGCAGATAGTCTTAAAAGTTTTAAGCACTTAAAAACGAGGAATTTTTGAAGTTATCTCAGAGCCCTGACATAAAAGAGTTTGTCAGGTGTATGTGCACTTATTTTAGAGCCTTCAGAAATATAAAAAAAAAATGATTTTTGGAAAGCTTTTTCGGCTTCTGTGCCACTGTGCGTCAATCTAGGCCTTAACTAGAAGACAGACAAACAAATCCCTATATGGTCATGAGAGGTCTTCACCAAACAGCTCATAAAAACTTCTCAACGAGATTCCTGATTTTATATAAAGGACAAAAATTTGTGGCGTCTTTGGAGAATTTTTTTTGGAAAAGTGAGTCGGATTCGGATTAAGCGACCAAAAAAGCATATAATAAACATTGTCTGACCCGGAATGGAATAAAATTTTGTAAGAGGTTTTTTGAGGTTATGTCAGAACACTGACGTGCTGGGGTTTTTTGGATCTCGGACTCGGATCCAGCGACCCCGAAAACATGTATAAACATGGTCTGACCTACAGACCCGAAAATATTTTTTTTTTTGTGTGGCTGTATAATATGTAATTTCCCTGACTCTCTCTCTATTAATAACTGTTCAAAATTTGTTGAAATCATAATTATTGTTTTATTTTCTACAGAAATTTTGTTCGGGGTCCATTGTCCTTTTGTTGGTGCGCTCTAATGAAGAGAAAATAGATTTTTTGGGCATCTCAATATGAGCAACAGAAGCCTATCCTTTAAAAAAAGGAAATAAATGTAATATAGATATAAATATTCTCTCGATAGACTACACAGGTCAACATGGTTCAGTTGTTGGAAAGCTAAGAGTCATTTCCAGGGCGCAAAAAATTTTTGCGGTCTTTCTCTCCAGTTACATCATTTAGTACAACTCTTACCCTTTAATTTAAGGGTTCAAGAGATCAATTACGATTTTTTTTCGCAAATTTATGGCTTTTCGAAGTTACGAGATATATCCCTTCGACGTCATTAACATTTGCAGTAAGCCTTTGAGATAATAATTTTGTACTGTGTAATTTCTCTTGAAAATTTTGACTTGAGGGCTTTGACGTCGCTAAGAACGGATATGAAGTCGGAATAATGATATTTGCATTTCCAATATGGCGTATTCAGGATGACGAATTCAGATTTGCAAAAAACATGTTAATACTGAAAAATTTTCCAAGCTTACATTATATAATTGTTGCGTATAAAAATGATGATAGCTATCATCCCAGAGGTTGTGGGTCCGAGTCCCACGTTAAGCACGGTCCTGCATTTTCCACTTTTCCTATTTCCCTAATTTTTTCTGTGCATTCTATATCCTTATCCGCAGTATCACAAAAGGCCTGTTCTTCCCCTAAGTGAGCTGGGACGTTAAGTCCTAAGTCTATGGTTCAACTGGTTCATGAAGATCACGAATTAGGATTAGGGATTTGAGAGGCGGAGGTAACCAAAAATTTTAAAAACAGTTTATGGGTACAGTCTCTTTTTAAGCAGTTTAAAAGCAAAAGTTTCGTAATTTTTATACCCTGTACCGTATGGTCCAAGGGTATATTAAGTTTGTGCAAGCCGAAAATGTATGTAACATATAGAAGGAGACGTCGGAGACATCCCAAAGTTACCTAAAATAGATCAGGGTGAATAGAGAAGTCGATATACCCATGTCCGTCTGTCCGTCTGTCCGTCCGTCCGTCTGTCCATCTGTCCGTCCGTCCGTCCGTGTGAACGCCTAGATCTCAGAGATGGTAAGAGCTAGAGTTACCAAACTTTCACATTAGATCCCATATTATTCCATAGGAGGCAAGTTTATTTTATTTTTTTGATATCGGGGTTAAATTATATAGCTCCCCATATGTTTCAGACGACCTCGACAAAAAAAAAGCGTTTTAGATGAATAATTCGTTTGTTTATAAAGATATCGTAACCAAATTTGGTATTCGAAAGTTTTTTATAGTTCTCAATCACTGTACCAAATTTGATCAAATCGGTTGACTATATCATATAGTTCCCATAGGACCGATCGGCCAAAATAACTTTTTTAAAGAAAAATTCGCTATATTTCGTTTTTTAATTAAGATATCGTAACCAGATTTGGTGTTTGGAAATTTTGTAGACCACTTAAGCAATGTGCCAAATTTGAACAAAATCGGTTGACTATATCATATAGCTCCCATAGGTCCGATCTTCAAAAAATCGATTTTTTAACAAAATTTGTTGTGTTTCGTTTGTTTGTTAAGATATTGGGACCAAATTTGACATTCGTGAGTATTTTATAGTTCCTAAGCACTGTACTAAATTTAATCCAAATCGTTTGACTAGATCATATAGCTCCCATAGGACCAATCGGTCCAAAAACACGTTTTTTATACAAAATTCGATGTGTTTTGTTTGTTTGTAAAGATATTTAAAATAAATTTGGCATTCATATCTTTTTTAAGGTATTTAGGCACTGTGTCAAATTTTATTGAAATCGGTTGACTATATCATATAGCTCCCATAGGAACGATCAGTCAAAAAAAAATGTTTGCTTAAAAATTCTTCTGTTTTTGGTTTTTTGTGCAGAAATCAGACTTTATTACAAGCTAGTGGTACAGGGTATCCTAAAGTCGTCCGCGCCCGACTTTACGTCCGCCATTTTTTTTACATATAGTAGTAAATTTGAAACGGATTTCTGTAGACATTTAACTATAAATTTTTTTTTTTGGTTTTTTCAATATTTATTTTAAAGTACATATTGCATTATTCAGCCAAATTTTTTTTGTCGCAATTTCCCTTTTTATTTTAAAGAAAAAAGTTAAAAATAATTGTCAATAAATCTATAATTTAAAGTTAATATAAATATAATCTTAAGTTATCAAAGAATATTAAAAAAAAATATTTCAGTAAATAATTTTTTTTCTTCCAGATTCGTTTTAAAATCCCAAATGTTATTTACAACAAACAAAAAGATAGTTAGAAAAAGCTAAGTAATGCCACAATGGAAAACAAAATCTTGATAAATCTGGTCTACAAATAATTAAATTATAAAATCAATATCAATAAGCAAAAAAAAATATATACAATTAAACTTCGTAAAACTTGCATCTTAGTGCAATCACTGCTTAGACCTGTTGTGAATTATAAGCAATCTGAAATAAAATAGTTTTTGTTTTTCTATATTCATTTTAAAGTACATATTATTCAACCATTTCTTTTTTACTAAAAAACAAAAAAATAAAAAAGTTTGCGATTACATGTTATGGCGGTTTTAATGATTTTTGGACACTTCCGGATTAACTCAAAAAATAATCTAAAATCACAATCTGGCATTTTCTGCTTAGAGAGGTAGATACCTGACAAAATATCTGCGTTTTGTTCTGAAATTTTGACACAATTCTGACACTGATTCAAAAAATGTTTGGCGCTCTAAATAATCTACGTAAAAGTTTTTCCGAAATCACCCCATTTGAAAGAATTGGTTGTTCTTTTCACATACATTTTAAAGTACTATTCAACTGTTTATTTCTATCAAAACTAAAGAAATAAAATGATAGAAGAGGTAAGATGAAACTTTATGGCGGTTTTTATAATTTTTGGATACATCAGGATTCATGCACCCTAAAAAAAAAATCGAAAATCACAAGTTTGGCATTTTCTGCTTAGTTTCGATCTGAAATTTGGAGACAGCTCCATTCAATTCAAAAAAATGTTTGGCGCTCCAAAAAATCTACGAAAAAATTCCCAAAATCCTGAAACTATTACTGCTGTGTCCAAAAAATAAGGGAAATTTTGTATTAAAATTCTCCAGCTTATCGATTTTTTTTCATTTTTTTTTTTCAAATTGGTCACACTATTCTTTATGTCAGTGTCAGATTTCACGTTGAGGTATTGATTATTGTTTGAGCTATTTTTGGCTTAGTCATTCGCTAAAAGTCAGAATTAAGTCTGAATTAATTGAGCAAAGAATTTCCGAAATATTTTGTTTCCGGAAAGAATATTCATCTGCAGAATCTGTTCATTTGTTGAACAAACTTTAGCCGAAGGAAATGATTTCATGTGGGTTGAAACATTTCAAAAAGGACAGAAAAAGCGTTGAAGACGACGAGGCTCAAGTACAAAAAATGAAAGATTTGTCTCTTGTAAACCGTCGATTTTTAATAAGAGACTTTCGAGATGATTATTGCATTTCCAAAGGATTTGTCAATTTCATTTTAAGAGATTTTTTTTGGGACTCCAACGCGTCAAATCTGTCTCGTATTATCCTTATGTTTTTTTTGGCTTGTTGATTCCAATACTAATTCAGCGTTTTCGAACCCGAAATTCGATATCTTATTGAAAGTTATCGACTATTGCAACAGAAATAACACAACCCGAATGGTTTTGAAGTTTTAAGCACATCTTACTAATGCTCTCACTTCATTAATCTTCAACATAAGGCAGTGTCCATAGGATTCTAGTTGGCAAAACTGGCAAAGATCTACATTGGAAATCATCAACTTATCAATCAATCTTCAAAGCTGAAATTTTTCAAATTTTAGCAAATTCTTTGAATGTTTTTTTTCCCAAATTACACTTTGATGGCTGGAATTATTTTTAGGGTACCAATTTCTGTATGTAGAGTCATGTAACCCCAATAATAATATTGACGTTTTGACAAAACAACGTCTCCAAACTTCGCAACCCAACCAAATTAAATTCAAGGCATCTCCAGTGCTAAATCTCTCATAGATTGTTACTATCGTATAAAGATATCGATTAATCGAGCCAGATTCAATCTCTTCAAAGCTGTAATTTTTAAAGTTACATCAATTTTTAGAAAAATATATTTATTTATTTTTATTTATTTTTATTTATTTTTATTTATTTTTATTTATTTTTATTTATTTTTATTTATTTTTATTTATTTCTTATATTGGAGGAGTACAACTAAGAACAGTTGACCTTATCTTATAGAAAAAAAGTAAATTTATTTAGAAAAGAAAAATAGATGGTATAACTAATCTGCGTCTCTAGTTCGAAGGGTGTACTTTTTATTGAGATGTACCTTCTTATATCAAGAACTGGCCAGACACTTGCATATTATATGAAAAAAAGTGCCAAGGGATCATTGTTGACCAAAAGAGTGACTCATAATACAGGATTGGTCAAGGATGTTTGAAATGGCAAGTCAAGATAACTTAAGATAGAAGAATGTTTGGGTTCCAGTTTAAGCCTCGAAGTGCAAAAAGGAGAAATTACTTTTGTACAGACTTAATCATGTCTTGATAAACGTAAAATTGAGGACTCCAAATGCAGGAACAATAATCTAAAATAGGACGGACGAGAGATATATAAAGAAGTTTGGTTGTGTAAGGGATGTTAAACTCTTTAAACCAACTCTCGATGCGTTCTAAGGTAGAAGATTTTAAGGAGCCAAATAAGGAGCAGAACGATAAAACGTCATAAAGTTACCATTTGAGTTGTTGAGAAAGAGTTGCTTGGTATTGCACCAAGATTGCATGTTATCAAAATCATGCTCAAAAAGTAAGTGCTTATAAATATCGGAGTAGGACAGACAGAGTTTGACATCATTCGCATATATGTATAAGAATTTAAAAATAAATTAAAAAGAAGAGGGCCTAGACGGCTACCTTGAGGTACCCCTGACGTGACCTTAATTCTGTAGATTCACAGCCTTCGAAAACTACCTTTTTGGACTCGATTGGATAAATATGACGATATGTAACTTAAAAGGCAAGTCGGAAATCCCAGAGGAGACAGTTAAACAAGGTGAAGACTATGGTTTACCGAGTCAAATGCTTTACTAAAGTCAGTATAAATGACATCAGTTTGTTTTTTTTCCGTAAAGCAAGATTAACAAGGACGAAAGTTCTAAAAGGTTAGTAGAAGTGGACCGACGCACAGTGGCTCGGAGCTGAAAAACCGTTGCAAAAATCATATCTTTTTAACAAATTGAGATATTTTTATGAATTAAATTGCAAAATCTTTAGGCTTTAAAATAAGTACTCATATGTGATGATACGGTATCTGAGAGCTGCGAAATATGTTGTTGAAGTTGGATTTTGTTGCCTGTGCAATATTCGCCATATTTATGAAGAAAATTTTAATGATATATTTGTTCATATATCATCAGTTTTTTGTAAAATAATCCTCCACATTTACATTTGAGGGGATTTCTAAAAGACTTAACATTTCTTTTGAATAACTACTTGGCAATTTTGTATTGGATCTCACATATCTCAGGGATGCAACCAGTGGATCTGAAGAAGCTGCCAACATATTAAAAGGGTTCTGGTTTTCTCTTGATCGCGATATTTTACAAGTATTTATGGCTCTGAAATTTTTTATAATCCTTGTTTCTTGATTCCTGGGCTTCTTCTGACATCTCCCCAATGGGTAGGCAATAATATTCTTTCTATTATAGATTGGCCATGTGCCAAAATTTTGTGAAGTGTGGGAGTTACTATTTTTCCCGAATATTTTTCCATTAGCAACTCTGCAGTCTTAGTCGCATATTCACCAAATTTGCTGCCGTTAATTTCCTTACAGTTCAGAATATTTAAAATAATACCCAATCTTTTGATAATATCTTCATCCACTACAGTTATTTCTGACGTAGTTTTGTTTTCTTCAAAGAACTTGCGGGATGAGTTTCCATCAGTTGTATTACCATATCCATACTTGAGCAGTCGACTTTCGTCCAAGGTTCTTATAAAAATCGTTTTGTATTTTTTTTTTCCTGAAACTTTGTTTTTCTTTGTCTGGTGTGTTGTCCTTAAATGAATCGTGAACTTGCGGAAGAGTATATGTAAGAGTTAATACAAACTCCTTGAGAAATACCAAATTCCAGTTTTTCCTCTTCAATAAAAGAATTATCCAATTTTTGAAAATCCATCCAACGTCGCGACGTTTTACCAGCTCATGTTGCGAATCCGACAGTAGTTTTGCAATTGTAAAGTGACAATCCTTTCAAAAACTTTTGAAATTGATGAAAGCTTGGCAATACCACGGTAGTTCTCAATGTTGACCTTATAATATTAAAGGGTTTATTCCAGATGGCCGAAAGACAGGAATATTTTAATGAAGTGCGGAAAAAAACAGATAATGGCATAGCAAGAGAGCAAGCACAAAGCTTTAAGACGCAACTAGGAATGGCATCGGGGCCAGGGGAGAAGGATGATTTAACAGACAGTAGGGATTGCAACACGTCGGTTTCAAAGATTTCAGGATAATATTGACACTTATTTTGGTTTGCTGATGATTGCATACTGGTTTTTAGACTATATATATATAGGCTAATAAACACAAAAATGTTGACCTTGTAACCACAACAAAACCCATCAATATGTTACGTATTGACACAAAACTTGACACAGTTATTTGTTATATAACGCCGAATTAGGCACAGTAATAAATTTATATCCAAAGTAATTTCGTTTTCTCCAAATTATAATATTTTTCAATCGATAGATGGCGCTTTATAATGCTTTTTTTTTATTAATAATGAGACTAGAGCAGCCTTATAACATTTTGATTGATTGTTTGAATCATTTGAAATATCGATTATTTAAGGACTCACGCAAACACGCACCGAAACACACACTAGACACTTTGAACACTTATGTATGTATGTGTGCTCAATATGTTACGAATTATAAGTTTCAAATTTTTAATACCCATTTGAATTTATAACTCCTTTTTCTTCAATTTCTTTGTCTTTTTTTGGATTTTAAGGCGTAACGAAAATCTTGTAACTTTTCAACAAATGCCCAAACAAGAAACTCCTTAAAGGAATCAACAAACTTAAGTTTCCATGGCTATTTTCTTGGCGTTTTGCGGTTCGGTTTGCATTAAGGCGAAGACAACTTCGTATTATTATTATTAATATGTTGACAATAATGAAACAAAATTAGGCACGGCTGGGTTTATCGAAGTTGTAATGCTCTCTAATAATGTAGAACTTAGTTGAAGAAGAAGTTTTTGTCAATAAAAACAAATCTTTCTAGGGGACAGTTTCTTTCAGAAGAAAGATAACCTAAAAAAAATGCTAAACTAAGAAACGCAGTTTCAATGAGAAGAATATTTTCCGTACTACTAAAGAAAATTGATATAATAGGTTCTTGTCAATAAAACGATATGTTTCTACTGTGACAGTTTCTTTCAGAAGAATGATGGCACATAACCTAAAAAATCGCTGGATTAAAGACTGCGTTCAATAAGAAAAATATCTTTTGTACTTCTACAGAATATTGATATCGTAATATAAATATACATTGTGTCGAAAAAAAATGTCCGGAAAATTTCCATTTCCATTTAAAACGCGCGCGTTAAACATTTTACAATATTTAGAGTTTCTGTATGTTGGTAGGAACTACAAAGGTGACGTTCGGTAGCAGTGGAGAGGGACTTAAGCTCGTAAAAATAATTGGACTAATTCCTATTCTCTGAAATCCTTTATTTAAATATATTTTAGCTAGAAGTTACAAAATTGCTATATAAAATTATGTGAGCCTTATTTACAAAGAAAAAGGGATTGACAATGCTAAATTTGTAGATCTTAGATCTTTCTTCTCCCTTCTTCTTCAATCCCCATTTGCTATTAGGCGTCGGGATAGCCGCGGGATATCTATCTTCTCCAATTAGGTCGGTCCCGGCACTCTCTTCTAATCTCTGCCAGGGTTCTGCCCCTCATCCTTCCCACATCCTGGATGCGATTTTCCCAAGTTTTCGGGGTCTTCCTCTCGTACATTGCCGTTCTTGGCTTTTCTTGACTCGTCCATTCGATGTAGATGTCCCAATCAAAATGGATCTTAGATCTTAGCTTACGAATTTTAAATTCGAAAAAAACATATTTCGAAAACCCCTTTCGAATTCTATATGTTTGGATGTAGATACATTTTCACTGGTATCAATATAAAAAGGAACTTTTTTTTTATGGTACCAAGTCTCAAGTCCCAATTTTTGATTCTCAGTCTATGTTTGGATAAAGACAAATTTTTAATTACAGGTATCAACATAAGAAGAAACTTATTTTCTTGCATTTGGAACGGGGTCCCATAATCCCATAAGAACAACTTTTTTTTGTGGAAAGAGCTCTCAAGTCCCAGTTTTGATGCTCAGTGCAGACAATTTAAGGAAAAAAATAATATATTGTATGTACATTGTCACCAAAAAGAATTCCAGAATTTGATATTTTGCGATATTCGTTGTGTGAATATCAACATAATAAGGAACTAATTTTCTTGCTTTTGGAACGGGGTCTCGTAATCCCATAAGAATCAACTTTTATTTTTGGGTCCTCAAGTCCCAGTTTTGGTGCTCAGTGCAGAGAATTTAAGGAAAAAATAATCATATGTACATTGTCACCAAAAAGAATTTCCGGAATTCGATATTCGAGTGGTGTGAATATCATCTTGAATACGTTCCAGAGGGACAAAGGGTCAATAAGGAGTATTATGTGACTCTCTTGAGGCGTTTGCGTGAAGGGGTACGTCCTATTCGGCCGGAATTGGGGCAGACAATTCGTGAATTTTGCACGACAATAACGCGCCAGCTCCTCGTGTCACGATTGTGAACGCTTTTAAGGCCAAACACTCGATAAATACCATCGACCAGGCACCATACAGTCCAGATCCGGCCCCGTGTGACTTCCTTTCCTCTTTCCAAAACTAAAATTTCCACTCCGAGGAACCCGTTTTGACTCCATACCGATCATAAAACAGAATGCGACGAGAGAGTTGAACGCCATCTCGGTCAACGCCTATACAAAATGTTTCGAAGATTGGATGAAGCCTTGCCATATGTGTATTGCTTCAGAAGGGGCATATTTTAAAGGAAACAAAATAAATATTGAAGAAGATTATCTATTTTGCGATTTATTTAGAAATTCCGGAAACTGTCACAATGTTAATCTTTTAAAATATTGCAAATATTATGCCCTGCTTCTTCTTCTTATGTGGCCATAACAACCCGATTACCGGGTTACGGCCTGCCTTAAAACGTCTCTCCAGGCGCCTCTGCATTGCGCGCGCCTTCTCCAGTTGGTCACACCTAGCGAAGACAGGGCTCCTTCCACTTGGTCTTTCCAACGCAGACACGGTCGTCCTCTCCGCCGACGGCCGCCGACTACCGCATCGAACACACGTTTAGCTGGAGCATCCTCGTCCATCCTAACGACATGTCCGAGCCAGCGAAGCCGCTGGATGTTAATACGCTGAGCAACGTCCATGCTCATACAGCTCCTGGTTGGTGCGGATGCGGTAGTCATCGCCAACTCGAATAGGACCAAAGATCTTGCGCAGTACTTTCCTCTCGAAAACTCCCAAGGCAGCTGCATCAGTTAGCGACACGGTCCAGGCTTCCGCGCCGTAAAGAAGCACTGGAAGGATGAGTGCCTTGTAGAGTGATAGTTTTGTCGCGCGAGAGAGGTCTCTACTACTCAATTGCCTATTGAGACCGAAATAGCATCTGTTGGCAAGAGTTATTCTGCGCTTGATCTCCAGGCTGACATCGTTGTCGGTGGTAACGGCGGTGCCCTGCTACAGTAGCAAAATGTTGTCTAAAATATAGACTTTTTTAAATAATATGATAATGATGCTGAGATTCCTTGAACTCGAGTTGGAGCATAGGGCATCAAATAATATACTTATTTTTAAATATTATAGGCAAAAAAAAGGGATACCGAAAGATTAAAAAAATAGCAATACATTAAGTTTCTGAGATAACCAAAAAAAAAGAAGAACATGTTACTGATTGTGTTCAGCGACTCCCAAGAGATAAAAAAAATTATGATCTTACCTCTGAAAATAGCTTTTATTCCGTATATAAAGCACCAGCTGTTACGATTTTAAAATTATTATTGGTAACTCTCCAAGATTCCCTTTTGTTGTGAACGGAGCCAAAAAATAACATAGGGATAATACGAGACAGATTAGACGCGTTGGAGTCCCAAAGTGTCTCTTAAAATGAAATTGACGAATCATTTCGAAATGCAAACATCATCTCGAAGGTCTCTTATTAAAAATTGACGGCTTACAATCTTTAATTTTTTGTACGTGAGCCTCGTTGTCTTCAACGCGTTCTCTGCCCTCTTTGAAATGTTTAAACCACTTGAAATCATTTCTTTCGGTTACAGTTTGCTCGACAAATGCCTCATGGAAGATTCTGCAGATGAATATTCTTTCCGGAAACAAAATATTTCGTAAATTCTTTGCTCAATTAATTCTGACTTTTAGCGAATGACTAAGCCAAAAATAGCTCAAACAATAATCAATACCTCAACGTGAAATCTGACACGGACATAAAGAATAGTGTGACCAATTTGAAAAAAAAAGGAAAATCGATAAACTGGAGAATTTTAATAAAAAATTTTCCTTACTTTCTGGACACAGCAGTAGTTTCAGGATTTTGGGAATTTTTTCGTAGATTTTTTGGAGCGCCAAACATTTTTTTGAATTTAATAGAGCTGTGTCCAAATTTCAGATCGCAACTTAGATTTTTTGTCAGGCATCTGAATCTTTAAGCAGAAATTGCCAAATTCGTGATTTTAGATTTTTTTTTGGGGTGCATGAATCCTGATGTATCCAAAAATTATAAAAACCGCCATAAAGTTTCATCGCTATCATTTTATTTCTTTATTTTTGATCAAAATAAACAGTTAAATAGTACTTTAAAGTGTATGTGAAAAAACAACCAATTCTTTCAAGTGGGATGATTTCGGAAAAACTTTTACGTAGATTATTTAGAGCGCCAAACATTTTTTTGAATCAGTGTCAGAATTGTGTCAAAATTTTAGAAAGAAACGCAGATATTTTGTCAGGTATCTACCTCTCTAAGCAGAAAATGCCAGATTGTGATTTTAGATTTTTTTTTGAGTGAATCCGGAAGTGTCCAAAATCATTTAATCGCAAACTTTTTTATTTCTTGTTTTTTAGTAAAAAAGAAATGGTTGAATAATATGTACTTTAAAATGAATATAGAAAAACAAAAACTATTTTATTTCAGATTGCTTATAATTCGCAGCAGGTTCAAACACTGATTGCACTTAGATGCAAGTTTTATATTATAATGCTTATAATTCACAACAGGTTTAAGCAGTGATTGCACTAAGATGCCAGTTTTACGAAGCTTAATTGTATATTATTTTTTGCTTATTGATTTTATATTTTTATTATTTGTAGACCAGATTTATCAGGATTTTGTTTTCCATTGTGGCATTACTTAGCTTGTTCTAACTATCTTTTTGTTTATTATAAATAACAATTTGGATTTTAATACAAAATTAAAATAAAATATTTTTTTTTTTTTGTCTTGATTTTGTTTTATCTTCAAATGGATTTTATGTAAATGTAAATGCTGCAAACACTTCTTCAATAATAATGTCGATATCCCACAATCCACGATGCAGTTGATTCTTATAGCGCGATGTTGCTTTCGCTATATAACCGTTTTATACTCTGCATGTTTTAGGTGGCCGATGATTTCCATAGAACCTTTCATATAATTCCATTATTGTGACTAATCTGACATAGCTTTTCATATATGCATATATGTAGCAATCCATTTTTAAGATTATGATTTCACTTATTTAAACTATGCAAGATGCAATAATTTCTTATAGTGTGTAGGTAGCCAGATTTGCTTTGCCCAACTCCAGTGTGCCCGCTTAGTCCAATGGAATTGTTTACTTAATTCAATATTGTCATTGACTTGTATAATCTTCCTTTATGGTTTTTTTTATTTTTTTATGTTTTATTTTGGCAATAATTCAAAAATTCATTTATTTTTATGTATTGCATATTTCTATTTTGATTCGCCAATCACAATACACAGAGTGTAGGAGACATCGTTGGACATGCCGTTAAATTAATTTTAAATTAAATTTTTGCTGGAACGTCTTTTAAGCCTTTTTATTGGGTTTGCGTGATAACTCTGCTTCCTATGATGATAAAATTTAAAGTGTATACAACAAAATTATTATGATATCTCTTTACTTTATTACTACATAAAATTAATTCACATTTTTGTTTGGTACTAATTTTGCATACTTTATTGAATTTTCGATTACTTAGCTAAAAAATCATTTGTAGGCATCATATGCTAACTAATAACTAATATACATACATATTCCAAAAAGATATAACTACATATATCAAACAATACTTGTTAAATAGGTCTACAAAACGAGCTACCCCATCTACTCGAGTTACTCAATACCCAGACGTGTCGTCACTGGAACACGTGTTATTTCATCGCCAGTTCGAGTTGTAACCTCTCCCGCTCGTGTAATCTCTCGAGTTATTCATTCGCCATCACCGGTGCGTGTGGTGCGCACTACAACTCGAGTTATCTCATCCCCGGAGAGAACCTCTTTCTATTCTTATTCTTCCCCCTCAACCTACTATAGCCCAACCTATTTGCCATCGACCTATTACACTTCGACCTATACCCCATCGACCCTTACAACCTATACACCGTCTTACTACTATAATCCTACAACTATAACCCGTGTGTACGCCCGGTGTCGCTCGGTATCACCGGTGAGGATAACAACATCTCCGTTGCGTGTTACACCTTCCTATCTGAAGAAATACCCCCCTGGATATGGCGCACGAGCCTTAACTAACTACCTCAATACCGAACCCTTCACCACTTTTTCGGAGGAAACGAGCAGGATCCGGCATCGTGCCCAATCTCTGATTCGCGATCTGCACACACCAGTTGTTCGACGAGCACGCAGTTGCACACCATTTCCAGTAACGGGGTAAGTGAAATCTTAGAATCCATGTAAATATTAGATTTAAAATGTTAGTAAAGTAATCAACTAAACAAATTTTTAAATACTGTTTCTTAAATATTAATGATAATAAGGAAAAGTCATCTTGCATCTGTAAGGATTTGTGGTGACAAGGCCTATAACATTAGAAGCCAATATACGATTCGGACAAAGTTCGAAACGATATAAATCTATTGTCCTGGTACCTAATAAAAAATTGAATACAAAACGCTTCAAGGATTTTCTATAGTTGTAAAATAATATATATATATTTTTTTTTTGATATGTTGTTTTCAAACTGTCTTTATAAGACAAAAAGTAAATTGATCAAATATTAATTAATAATAAAATATAAATAAGTATAATAAAAAGT
Source organism: Chymomyza amoena (assembly GCA_037043745.1). Classification (NCBI taxonomy): domain Eukaryota; kingdom Metazoa; phylum Arthropoda; class Insecta; order Diptera; family Drosophilidae; genus Chymomyza; species Chymomyza amoena. The sequence continues at coordinate 2,348 of JBAMAX010004641.1, read as the reverse complement.
GTCTTTATTAAACCTTAATAACAAATTAATAAAATCATAAGTATAACAAGTTAAATAAAAATAAAGTAAAATAAATTTTGATGAAAAACAATTAAATTTTTTAGCGCAAATGTTGTTGCGACAGAAAATCAAACTCTAGTTTTGAAGGAGCCTAATTGCGAATTATTTGCCATGCTCAGGAAGCCTGATTCCATGCATTTTATTCGGATTCGTATTTGAAGCCAATGTTAGCTCCCAGTTTTAACAAACCGAATTAAACCGATACCGTTATTATTCGGATAAATCGTTATACTGAAATACTAAATGCTTGAGCTTCCAGTTTTAACAAACCGAATTAAAACGAATCTGTAAAAAAACGCATAAATTTTATACTGAAATAATTTTTTTTAATATTCTTTGATAATTTTAGATTATAATTATGCAAACTTCAAATTATAGGTTGCATGAATCCTAAAGTATAAAAAAATAATAAGAACCGTCATAAAGTTTTATCGCTAACATTTTATCGCCTCTAGCAATAACTGTCGGAACGGTAAGCCAGGTTGAATATTTCCCAAGTGGCGCGTTTTGACCCACCTTCCCCTACTTTAAAATGAATATGGCAAAAAAATTCTCAATTCATACTCAAATTTCTACTCAGAAATCTGTTTCAAATTTACCCCTTTTTCTTGATGATCTGACATCTGTATTCGAAGAAGATTTTATGCTTTTCAGTTCAGCAGGCCTATATGTTCCGTCTGAAGTCGCTGAGTATGAGTTCCAACAGCCCAGCTTCGCAGAAGAAGCGCTTGGGCTACGATTCAGCACCCCTATATGTTTTTGCAGTCGCTGAATATGAGTTCCAGGAAAACAGCTGCTCCAAGGCGCTCTGAAGGCTACGACGTTAGGTTGCTTAGGCAGCTCAGATAGTAACTGAGATCACTCAGAGTCCATGAGGTCTTTTGTGTTGTCTGATTAAAAAAAGGATAGGTAAGGTAAGGAATTCAAGAAAGGGAAGGATTGTGGAGGAAGATCAAAAGCTATAGGACGTCCCTAATTCCCTAAGTCTCTCTGGTTGCAGAACTATTTTGAGAATTTGACGAAAGCATCCAGATCCGCTATAGGCTCATAGGCTAGACTACCCAGATCTTCAAAGAATGGTTTACCCAGAAACTGGGTTTGTCTTCCAAGAAGCGCCGGGCAGTCGCTTAGCAGGTGCTGGATGCTTTCTGTCTCTTCCTCATCAAATTTTACCTTGCAATATCGAATCTTAATGGAAATCCAAAGAACCAAGCTAAAAACTGGAACACAATTTTGGCCAACAGACACTTCTTCCGTTTTCCAGTTGCCTTCTTTAGATGAAAAACTCTTCAACTATTGGATTTCTACTTTAAAAAAATTTCACCTTATAAGCTTTTTATCTTACCTCGTTATAGAATCGTAATGGAAATCCAAAAGACCAACTGAAACACAATTTAGGCCAACAGCACTTCTTCCGTGCCAGATCAATGCCTTAAGCTAATTTTACCAAAAATTCTACATTAACCAAAGAGCAAGCTCAAAACTGGATCGTTGTGGAAACCTGCTTTAAAAACAATTTAGGGCGTTGTTGGCCGTGTTCCAGATTTCTCCTTTAGATAAAAAAATAGCCCACATAAACAGCCAGATACTAAAAAGCTTTGCATCAAGGCATTATCGAATCGTGATGGATATCCCGATGCAACAAGTGCTTTCGCCAGATTCCACATATATGGTGGCCCAACCTTATTAGTAATGTACTAATGTAGATCTATGGAACGTAACTAATCAGAAACGTGCGCCGGTAGAAGAATGCGAGCGTAAGTGGCGATCGATTGGGCATACCCTTCGGAGATCCAAGGAGAACCTCGCTGGACAGGCACTTCGTTGGAACCTTCAGGAAAGAGGTCGTCGCATTGGTGCGCCAGCAAATACATGGGAGAAAATCTATTGGTCATGAACTACAAGCCGCCAGCTAATAATGGAATAATATCTGCCGTGAATTCCGTAATAGAGTTCGCTACAAGGGGATGGTCGAAGCCCTATGCTCCACTGGGAGTTGAGTATGACAGAAGATGGATATCCGAAAAGCAAGTTCAAAAGTGGAAATCTTTTTATACCCTGCACCGTATGGTACAAAGGGTATATTAAGTTTGTGCAAGCCGAAAATGTATGTAACATATAGAAGGAGTCGTCGGAGACACCCCAAAGTTACCTAAAATATGATTAGGGTGAATAGAGAAGTCGATATACCCATGTCCGTCTGTCCGTTTGAACGCCTAAATCTCAGAGATGGTAAGAGCTAGAGTAACCAAACTTTCACATTAGATCCCATTTTAATCCATAGGAGA
>JBAMAX010004640.1:0-71868 GCA_037043745.1 Chymomyza amoena | reverse complement strand
ACTCATAAAATAATTATAATATACAAAGTATACAACTGTAAAAGTGAGTTAAACCCACTTCAGATACACAAATGTTTACCATTTGTGGTCAAAACAACTGCAGTTAACACTTTGTGGTAGATTTCATTCGGAATGACATTTTGCATTTGCACTAAATATGCACATTGTGTGGTAAGATACTTCAGCTTGAATATGGTCGAAAATGTTGCAGTTGAATGCTTGTTTTGGAGTTTGTGGCTAATGTGGCAGACAGCCAAGTTAGTTGCTTTGGACTAAACGAAAAAGCTAGCAGTACCAGACAAACAGGATATTCGACTAAATACACAATTGCTTAGATTTAACAAAAGTTCTTTTAGTCCTTTCGAAAAAATATCAAGTTTTTCTGGTATTTCTGCCTTTATAGTTTTATCCCTAAATGCAACTAACTTGGTTGAGGGAATGGGTGCAGATATTGACATGAAACAACAAACTTCAGCTTCTCAGGAAATATGCGCACCAGGTGGTAAAGTTTGATGTTTCTAGTTCTTCTAGTCTCCGTGATCTAGGCGTTCATTCGGACAGACGGACCGACACGGCTCAATCGCTACCCGAGGTTTTGATAAGCATTTTGGTATAAAGGACTTGCAGAAGAACCTCTTACGACATCAGTATCAAGCTCAACAAGAGAAACATCGACATTATCCCAAGTCACAGCATCAACACCAAAAGAATCAGAAGTAACAACCTATCCTACTTCATCATCAACACAGGAACTATTAACATCAACACAAATAAGTACAGCAGAATCTGAAATACTCACGGAATCCATGTTGGACTACCGAAGAAGAAAAAGAATCAACATCGAGCATGACTTCGATATCCCCGTCAGAAAGAACCTCTAACGACAGTCAGTTATCAAGCTCAACAATGAGAAACATCGACATTATCCCAAGTCACAGCATCAACACCAAAATGAATCAGAAGTAACAACCGTATCTCTACTTCATCATCAACACAGGAACTATTAACATCAACACAAATAAGTACAGCAGATTCTGAAATACTCGCGGAATCCAGTTGGACTGCCGAAGAAGAAAAGGAATCAACATCGAGCATGACTTCGATATCCCCGTCAGAAGAGCCTCCGCGACTCCTTCTATCCGTCTACATACATTGCACATATCTAGTATACAGGATATAATTATAAGAGTTACCATCCCTGAGCACAACCTTCATACTTTTCAGTCAACACACAGGCCCGGAACTAATTCCATATCCAGATTTGAAGCCAGTGCTACCAATTAATTTAAATTTGAAATGAAGCGCCAAAACCCAAAAAAAATTCAAAAGTGCTTAGTCCTGCCTCAAAAGCCCAAAGGCTGTTAGCGCAGAGACCTGATCAATTTTTACCCGGTCTTAGCTAATTAAAGCGTCATCTGCGTACCACTAATTATAAGACGCCATGTTTTTTACACACTCCCTCTTCCTCTTTCTCTTCTCTCTCTCTCTCTCTCTCTGTTTCTCTGCCATTTTCCAACACTGTCAACAAGCGAGTGCCAAATTTGCATAGGCAGAAGCAAATTGCGTATACGCCAGGTGTGCACGTGAATATTCCCAAATTGTTGTTGTGTTCGCAGCAGTCGCGTTTTGTTATTAAAATTAATATGCATTTAAAATGCGGAGAGAAAAAAGGACCTCGGCAAGGAAAACAAGACAATCAGGACACGTGCAGGGCAGTCATACGTAGGCAACAACTGTCCGTATCATCAGTAGCTCTCTAAAAAAAACTGTATTTATATATAGTTATAACAACACCTAAAATCATTTATTTGAATGAATATTATATAGCTCATTAAATCGAGTGCAGACTAAAGCCACTAGACTAAACGATTAATTTCTTAGCCTTTGCCGATAACCTATAAACAGCTCCACAAAAAATACCAATATGGCGGTTCCAAAATCAAACATCAACATCTTTCCCAACCACTTGAAGTCATCCAGCGTCAATGGCGCATCTTCGGTTTCCGGCACGTTCTTCTTGCGCATTATTTTACTTGAAAATAGTTCACGAGTTCTCTCCAGTTCCCAGTGCTTCAAATGTCCAAAATCGAATATCAAACCGGTCAAGTCATTCACGGCCGGTTTGTATACGGAGTTCACAGGTAAAGCAACAGCAAAGGGCATATTATGGGTTAATCTCAGACCTTTTGGCTTACAAAAAACTTTGGAATTGTAATGAATTTGATAATAGTTTATAGCATTCCAAGCTGGAGTGAGAACCTCAAAGGCAGCATTGCCATGGAAACCCATTAATAGAGCATACATATCAGACGAATTTGAAGGACAAGTATTGGGTAGCTCCTGTGCCAGAAATTCTTTGCCATACGCTAATTCTATTCTTGACATGCTGTTTGTATCTATGAATACCGGTATGCCCGATTCTCGCAAATCCTTGAAATTTTCAATATCCTTGTAATAAGGCTGCTTTGTCAGCAATGTACTAACTTGGGCTGCATAATAGCAGCTCCAGATGAGTCCACAAAAGTTCATTAAAATTAAAATTTGCTTCAACGCATAGCTTCTTAAATGTCTAAGGGGCATTGGAAAACCGAAAACGTTACGTATGGCATTCAGATTTATTAGCATATTCCAAGCCCAGAGACTATGCCGCTCATTTAATAACCAAGTTGTCGCCGATTTCATCAAATATTCTATTATTGTAAAGGTTAGATAAAATACTGCGGAATAGTAGGACCATTTGCCAACGACAAGGTCGTTGTATGCATCTCCTATACTTTTCCGAGGTGCACATGGCACTATGATAAACCAATCGACCGTATCAATTGGTCTAAGAAACTGTACCCTGGGAGAAATTGGATCACTTATCGTAGCTACTGTCATGGGTATATCAATGAGCGCATTCGCTGCCATTTTAATTAAAGTATCTGGAAGAACGATGCGGCTATCATTGGCAGATCGCAGCATTTTATAGGTTATGTTATGCCTCTTGCTTAGTGCCATAAAGAAACTACCAAATACTCCTTTCAACAGCTGTTTTCCTGTGCGCAAATCTGTTGTCAAACAAGAACCAAATAACGTCTGATCGTTATGTACACGCGCAACTTTTCCACCATAATTATGCCACTGTCTGGGAAAATGCATCCAATCCCGCTCGTCCTTCAAAACTTCCAGATGTGCTGAGGGAAAAGGGCGCAATCGATAGGCGGTAAGTTTCGTAGGATTTGGAGCATGTAGCAGCAACATATTCAAAAATCCATGAACATCGGCTTGGTGCTCGATAATCTTGGCATAGTCCTTCAGTTCCGAACTTTGCAGCCATATAACTATGCGTGCTTCACGCATACCATTCAAATTCTTGGCCAGTGTAGTAAGTAACTTCGCATCCTCGAAATCTTCCATGCAAACCAAGGCTAATAGCTCTTTATTGAAGTTTTTCTTGATTTGGATGTGACCCAATTCGTTGATTCTTAACATGTTCAGACTATGGGTATTGAAGTTCCATAGAGGACAAACACCAACCTGTCTTCGCTGCACTATCAACACATTAGAAATACGTTGTATCCTGTTCACATTCTCGATGTATTTATGAAGCCAGGACATATGGGATGCGTTTCCAGAAACAGAGAATCCATAAAGGATTATAATAAAGTAAGCAAGCGCCTTTAATGCGTACATGACAATTTATGTTGGATTTTAAATTGAAACTAAAATTAAAAACTGAACCAAAAGGACTATCGTATTTATCTAGTAATTGTATCTAAAGTGCATTGCATTTAGCAAATTGTGAAAGCTACTCATCATCTATTGAAAGCTCTTAACTACTAGTTACAGGATATTAAAGCTAAGTATTATGCATATGGAAGGGTCAGGGACATCGTGTAGAGCCATAAAGAGAGAGAAAGAGACAAATCGGAAAGAAATTTGCATATAAAACAAAAAGGAAGAGACTGCGGGGTGAAATAATGTTAGGGGTTTGCCCCATCTTCCACTGTAACTCGAAAACGGCTATACTGTTGAGTTAGACTTGGGCAGATGGCAGCCCCTGTGGAAATCCCCGGTGGCAACAAATGGGTCCAAAACTTGGGGTTGGGATCGTTGGACCCAACACCAGAATCTCCACCGTAATGGGCATCTGGCTCAGCGATCTTTCAAGCGGAGATTCAAGTCATAAAGTTCCCTACGTACCTTAGTATCCTTCTCAAGGGAACCAGGGGAGCAAACATATGCATTTTTTTTAGATAGCCAAGCTCGCTATTAGGGCATTGTCATCCTGGAGCATCTTCCTCCAGGATGGTTAAAGATATGAGCATGAACTACCTCAAAACGCCTGTCCGCCCCGAACTAAGTCGTGCTATGTTGGGTGTCTGGACACTCGGGAAGTGGATGGTAACACGATCGCTGACGATCTAGCAGTTTCTTTCTCGAGTAAACACCCACAAACTCTCTGCGAGCGTATGACCAACACTCTGCGTACGCTCTCAGAAAGGGCCACGGCTAGGGGATTGAGGGTAATCCCAAATAAGACAAAGCTTATGCCCTTCACCAGGAAGTAAAAACTTCCTTCTCTCATAAATCCTAAGCTTAATGGTACGACCTAACCATTTAGCGACCACGGGTTAGTCCTAGACAGCAAACTAGACTAGACCCTAAACACAGAAGATCGAAGAAGAAAGGCTACGTTCGCTTTATGTACTTGTAAGAAAACTATAGGACTTAAATGGGGCATGTCCCCAAACATAGTCTACTGGCTGCCATTGTTAGATCCATACTCATGCATGAAGTCTCGATCTGGTGGCCTACCTTAGATAAGGGGACCAACCTTAAAAAGCTAAGTAGGGTTAAGCGAACCGCCGAACTTGCCATAAGTGCTGCTCAACGCTCCATACCGAACGAAGGATTAGATGCTATTCTAAGCCTCCTACCACTGAACAAGGTAGGGAAACGACATAGCCAATTCTAATCAGCTTTACTCATGAGAGGCGAAAAAATGAAATGATCAATATTTTGGTGGTTCAAAGACCCACTTATCCCCGAAAGCACATGACTACTGCATACCGCAGGAACATTTTACAACTAAATTCAGAGCCTATATTCCAACCAGAGAGGAGTGGAATACAAGTGTACTAGGCCCAGCGGGCTCGATAAAGGTATACACGGACGGTTCTAAGCTAGACGACCGTGTAGGGGGAGGCGTCTACGTTGAGAATTTCAACATTAGAACTGCTTTTCGACTCCCCGGCCACTGCGGTGTTTTAAAGGCAGAAGTCAGAAATCTACAAGTTCAAAATAAGAACATTTGTATATACTCGGACAGCCAAGAGGCTATTAGACCCCTAGTTTCGATGACTTCGTGTATGAAGTCAGAGAATAACTGCCGCTTGTCTCTAGGGGAGATGGCAGAGCAGTTTTCAATTTACCTGATATGGGTCTCAGGACATAGGGACTTTGAGGGAAATTGTATTGCAGATGAACTGGCTAGAAAAGAAACTACCAGCATCCTCTTTCAAGACAAGGAGGGCCATGGGTATGGCCCATGGCCAGCTGTAAATTGAGAATCGCATTCTTTCGTATTCGCTCTCTGTGCATTGGCCGACACTGCAGTAAAACAACCAAAAAACTTTGCTGTCTGAATAGAGCCCAGTGCTCATCTGTTAACCGTGCCATCACGGCATACTGGTTGGTAGGAAACCACGCATCCAGGTTAAATGCTCCCCACCATGACTTCTGTAGAAGCTGTGGCGATGAGTAGGAACTGTAGACGGTGGTAGACACTTCTTCTGTCACTGCCATGGACTTAGGATTTAGGTTCCTATAGTCACACTTTCTAGACGATCTATCTCAACACTCACAACAGAGCCCTAAATGCCTTTTAAGTTTTATTCAGGCAGCCGGATGGCTTCCTCACCTTTTATAGGGGACCTCTCAAGTGGGAAAGAGTGGTGAACTAGTTTACTCTAGCGGTATCGCAACGGGCCTATCCTTCGCCTAAGTGAGTTGGAACGTCAGTTCCAACTGCCGCCCTAACCTAACCTAACCTATGGTAATAAAAGACGATTAGTTTTACAAATAGTATGATTTTATATTCAACAACTGACGTCATAATGAAAGCATTTAGTACATATTTTGTATTATGCGAATACGAGTTGTCGCGCCTAAGAAGATTATAGGGCGAACAAACTTTATAAATTAACATTATTATAATATATAAATCCAAAAAAATGATTATTCCATCGACTCAGCTTATTAAAGCTTATGTTACGAGAATTCATCGTCAATCCCTTAAGGTCTATTCCTCTGCCAATAATCCACGAGCAGCTCACATAGCAGTACCAAAAAAGCTGCGGTCATATTAATATAAAGTATACCCGCCATCCATCCAAAATCACTTAGCTTTAAGGGCGCATATACACCAGTTGGAATAACCTTTTTTGGAAATGCCAAAATTTTCATAATCCTACGATGTGTCTCTAGTCGCCAATAATTAATGAATCCAAAGTCTTTTATAGATTCAATAAACTCGTTCATTGCCAATTTGTATACAGAATTAACCGACAAAAACATGCCAAAGGGTACACTTCTAGACAGTACTAAACCTTCGGGTTTGCAAAAATATTTACAATTGAAATGGGTTTGATAATTATTCATAGTATTCCAAGTTGGAACAAAACACAAATAGGCGGAGCTGGTATTAAAAGCGAATATTTGGCTTTCGATTTCGTGAATTGACAGAAAAATCGCATTGGGTACTTCTTCTACAAAAAATTGTTTTCCAAACATATTTTCCAGACTGTTTTTACTATTTTGAATAAAAGCTACTGGTAAGCCAGATGATCTTAAATCTTTAAAATTTTCTATGGTTTTTTCGAAAGGCTGCCTAGTCAGATATGTGCTGAGCGTGGCAGCATTAAAACAACTCAGAATTAATCCTGAAATGCTTATAAAAAATATTAATTGTTTTAAGGCTAAATTTCTAATTCTTCCCAATTGCATGGGTAAACCCAAAACTCCTCGAAAGGTCTGCAGTTTTTGTTAGCTTCTAGCCAGACTTGCAAACGTTTTTTATTTTTCCGAATCCAATGATCTGCTGTGATTACCAAGGCTTCTGCTAAAGTTAATATTAAATATATTCCCAATGTATAATAGCTCCAATGGCCTGCGATAAATTTTGCATAAGCTTTTCCAACACTCATGCGTGTTGGACATGGTACTACAAGAAACAAGTCATGAATAGCAACCGGTGTGAGGTACTGAATTCCAGCTGGTACCTGTTGCCAAATCATAGTCCCTGTCATTGGAATGTCTATTTGGCCAGCTTTGGCCAATTGCATTAAATCGTGAAAAGAACTAGCTTGGCTGTCATTCGAGTCCAACAGCATTTTATATTTTATATTACGCAGTTTGCCAAACTCCGTAAAGAATCTACCTCCACGTCCTTTTAAACGTAGCTCTCGAGTCTCCGAATCTGAGCTCGAAAAAAAACTAAATACCAGCTTATCGCTTTTTGCTAAAGCCACTTTGCCACCAAAATCCTTCCACTGTTTTGGAAAGTGAGTCCAGAGCTCTTTATTCTCAATACGTTCCAGACGTGCTGAAGGAAATGGGCGCAATCGATGGGCAGCAAGCTTCGTAGGAGTTGGAGCATGTAGCACCACCAGATTAAGAAATCCATGTATGCTAGCTTGCTGCTCGATAATCTTGGCATAATCCTTCAGTTCCGAACTTTGCAGCCATATAACTATGCGTGCTTCACGCATACCATCCAAATTCTTGGCCAAGACAGTAAGTAACTTCGCATCCTCGAAATCTTCCATGCAAACCAAGGCCAGCAGCTCTTTGTTGAAGTTTTCCTTAATATAGATATGACCTTCATCATTTAGTCTGAACATAGTCAGATAATCCGTATTAAAATTCCATAGAGGACAAACGCCAGACTGTCCGCGCTGTAATACCAGCAAAGTAGAAAAAGGCTGCATCCTGTGCACATTCTCGATGTATTTATGCAGCCAGGACATATGAGATGCGTTTCCATAGACAAAGAATCCCGAAAGGATTATTATAAAGTAAGCAAGAACCTTTGATGCGTACATGACAATTTTAGTTGGATTGTAAACTGAAACTAAAATAAAAACTGAACTAAAAGGATCTATATATCTTTCTGCTAATAATTATTTAAAGTGTATTTAAAGGGTATTGTTTTGCATGTGAAGGATCTTCACGAGTTCATTGGGGACTATACTCAAAATTACTATTTAACTTGAAAGCAAACGTGTTAGTAATAATTGATATTTATCGGAGGAAACCCCTAAAGGTAATAGTCGATATAAGCTGATTGGAAAGGATAGGGGTGTGGGTGTTTTTATCCTATACAAAGAAGTATCTTAGGTTTATGCAAATGCATATAATATAGAGACCCTTGATGATACCTCAAAAATTGACAAACGAACTTGATATATATACGTCCCTCCGTCTGGTTGTATGTCTGACCGCCTAAATCCTGAAGACTCTAACACTTATCATAATTCAAAATGGCATAATTTTCCCTTGGGGTGGCGGGATTAGAATATCCACATCAGTGTTCCCCTGCTTCTCGTAAGAGGCGACTAAATGGGGATCGTCAGGAAATGGAAGCGGTGCGTTTTATATGGAGCAGCTTGGGATTAGCTGTTGGTCACATTCGAGTGGAGAGTGGATGTTGACAGCATTTCGCCGAACTTCGTATTTATGCGGCGACGGCGGATGATTGAAACACGGATGGCAGATGGGGGAACAGTCCCGGGCATTTGATGCCTAAACTGGCGGGGTTTCCCTAATTCGAGGGACTGAAAGGGGAGGGCAAACCGGGCCCTTAATTTCGGGACCACGGGTAGAGTATACGTCCAAGCGTACTCATTGAGGTCGACCCCCTTGTAGGAGTATCGTGGTGGCTCTGGTTGAAACCCAAATAGCGGGTAGAGTCTGCTTGGCTCGGCGTGGTGTTGCGAAATCCACAGGGTGCTGCTAGCCATAAAGCAGAAGAGATGATAGATACATCTCGGCTTACGTATGCTTCCAAGATGAATCAAGGTCTAGTTGCTACAGTTGTCGGACCCAAATCATGAATCTCTATTGCAATGGATATCTGGCCCAGTGTCTTTCCAGCAGAGATTCACGCTTAGAGGTCTATGCCCACAGAACCCTCTTTTAAGGGTGTTAACATTTGCATATTTACAGAGAGTCAGGCCGACGCCCTGAGAGTCCTTTGCGCTTTTCGTACAGTTATCGGAGGATGCAACGCTGGAGCTAGCTGGAATGGTACCGCTAGACCTATTGGGCCGAGAATCAGGACAGACCAACTCAGACCGTAGGGACTCAACGATGCGTTCGTAGCATGAAGAGATGGGATAGTAGTCCCAACGGCAGTTGAACCAGGCGGCTCATACCTGCTATTCAGCCGTGAGTGAGTAGGAAACACGGACAGTCCGACTTCTACCTAACCCATCTCCTAACAGGCCACGGGTGTTTTAAATCCTACTTATTTAGATTTAAACACGAAGCTGATCCGCTTTGCACACACTGTGCACGGACCATAGAAGACGCAGAACATGTCTTTTTTGATTATCCGAGATTTGCTGCAGAACCGGAAGGGCTAAGCTTTGGAATCGGGAAACTATTTATTGCTCCTGACTTGATACAAATCCTTCTTAGCTTACAAAACAATTTGTCGGCTGTAAGCCACAGCGCAGAAGTTTTCAATCCTAGGTAAGAATCTAGTTGCGGCTTTCATGCCTTCTACCCTTCACGAAGTAATACTCCACGGTGGTACCATGAGAGGGAAACGGAGAGTAGGTGGTGGTTTGTTTAGTGAGTGAGGTAACACAAGCTCAACACTTTTCGGCTTTCCAAGCTTCCCCCACATATACAAACAAAAAAAAAAGATAGCCAGGCAGCTTTCAGCGTATTGTTTTCAGGCACAATTTCCTCTAAGCTGGTTAGAACATACGTGAACAAAACCCAACTCCTGTTCTCCCTTAACAGCGTCACACACTGTTGGGTTCCTAGACATTCAGAAGTAGAAGATAATTCGACAGCTGATGAGCTAACGACACTTGGAACACTTTTCGACTTGCCCAGCGGCCTTCTGTGAAAACTATGGTCTACGAATCGGCTTGTCTTATTCTCGGATGCCGACAGAACTACAAGTCTTGGAGTTCCTGGTAGCCACTTATCTGGGCACCACACTGTAAGTTATCACTTACATAAAATGGGTCTATCGGACTCTTTGGAGTACAGATTTGAATGGATCACCCCCTTCCAGCTACATACTGCTACTTCATAGGAAAGGCAGATGGCAAAACAAATTATGATTAAACAAAAAAATGGTTCGTTTTATTATTTCTTGAATATTATACAATTATAACTCAGATGAACGAGCTGCTCACGTATGCTAGTCGAAAAAACTGCTTACTTATGCTAATCTATTAATTTCTTCGCCTCTGCCGATATCCCAAAAACAGCTCTACAAGAAAAACCAATATGGCGACTACAGAATTAAACAAAACTATGTTTCCTACCAATTGTAAGTCGCTCAGCTTCAATGGTACATCTTCGTTCATAGGAACGCGCTCTCTACGCAATGCGTTCCTCGAAAATGCTTCACGAGTTTTCTCCATGCCCCAGTGCTTCAAAAACCCAAAATCGTGTAACGAACTGATTAGGTCGTTCATGGCCACTTTGTATACGGAATTGACATGTAAGACACCCGCAAGGGGCATATTTTCACCCAATATTAGACCTTGCGGCTTACAAAAAATTTTGACATTGTAATAAGTTTGGAATGAATGTATAATATTCCAAACTGGAGTTATGGTCTCAATGGCAGTGCTGGTATTCAAACCCACTATGCGAGCATACAAATCAGGTACATTTGAAATAATAGTATTGGGAACTTCCTGTGCCACAAATTCTTTGCCGTAAATTTTTTCAAATTTAGCAAAACTTTTAAAATCCACAACAACCGGTAAGCCAGATTCTCTCAAGTCCTTGAAATTTTCAATATTCTTGTGATAAGGCTGCCTTGTGAGCAATGTGCTAAGTTTTGCTGCATAATAACAACTCCAGATGAGTCCACAAAAATTCATAAACACTAAAATTTGCTTCAGCGCAGAGCTCCTCAAATGTCCAATGGGCATTGGAAAACCCAAAATGTTGCGTATGGCAGTCAGATTTACAAGTATATTCCAAACGCAGAAACTATGTTTCTCTTTTAATAACCAACTTGTCGCTATTTTCATCAAATACTCTATTAATGTAAAGGTTATATAAAATACTGAGGAAACCAATGTCCAGCTGCCTGTGACAAAATCGTGGTAGGCGATTCCCACACTTTTCCGAGCTGCACAGGGCACTATGAGGAACCAATCGATGTAACTAATTGGTCTTAGAAACTGTACACTGCGAGAATATTGCTCTGTTTGCGGAAGTGCAGTCAAAGGTATATCAATAAGACCATCCTCTGCCATTTTCAATAAACTCACAGGATGAACGACGTGGCTATCATTGGGAGATCTCAACAGTTCATAGGTTATGTTACGCCTCTTGCTTAACTCCGTAAAGAAGTTACCAGCAATACCTTTAAATTGCAGTTTCCCAGTACTCAAATCTGTTGTCCTGAAAACACTAAATATCATCTGATCGTTATGTACAAGCGCAACTTTTCCACCAAAATTGAGCCACTGCTTGGGAAAGTACATCCAATCCTGTTCGTCCTCCAAAAGTTCCAGATGTGCTGAAGGAAAAGGGCGCAATCGATGGGCGGTAAGTTTCGTAGGAGTCGGAGCATGTAGCAGCAACATATTCAAGAAATCCATGATTACATCGGCTTGGTGCTCTATAATCTTTGCATAATCCTTCAGTTCCAAAGCATGCAGCCATATAACTATGCGTGCTTCACGCATACCATTCAAATTCTTGGCCAAGACAGTAAGTAACTCTGCATCCTCCAAATCTTCCAGGCAAACCAAGGCCAGCAGCTCTTTGTTGAAGTTTTCCTTAATATAGATATGACCTTCTTCATTTAGTCTAAACATGGTCAGATACTCTATATTCCAAGTTCCATAGGGGACAAACGCCAAACTGTCGGCGCTGTATTACCAGCAAAGTAGAAAAAGGTTGTATCCTGTGCACATTCTCGATGTATTTATGAAGCCAGGACATATGAGTTGAGTTTCCATAGACAAAGAATCCATAGAGGATTATTATAAAGTAAGCAAGCGCCTTTAATGCGTACATGACAACTTTCGATGGATGTTTAATTAAAACTAAAATAGAAAGCTGAACTAGAAGGACCAACGTACTATCTAATAATAATTATCTAAAGTGTATTTAAAGTGCCCCGCGAAAAAAAAAAATTTTAATAACTAAGGCAAACGTTATATTTGGGGCGTGGTTTTTGAGATACCCTTAAAAGCTATCAGAACAATTGAAAGCAATAAATGAAATGATTTTAAAGGGGGCAAGGGGCAGAGTACACAAGATCAAGTGTCTGATTGTAAGCAACTTTGGGAATATCAGCATGATCCTTGTTCCTTCTCTCTTTACTACCTCCTCATAGTTCCTCAAACTGAAGCTCGCTGCGGGATTTCCTAAGTCTTTAAATTGGGTTATGGCGTAGGACTTAAGATCCACCCATGGAAATAAATTTCTTCAATAGAAGATGTAAGAAGAGCCCGGAACGGATTCGACCTATTTTTGAGATATTGGGAGCTGCTCCACAACAAGGATGCATTTTATGCGGAGCTCGACCGTGCCGACAAACCGCTGCTCAGCTCAGGACATCAAAATGTATCTTGGTGATGTTATTGCCAAGGCAAGAAGGAATCTTTGAAAATTTCGTCATAGTGAATTCACAAAGCATCCTGGCTATGTTGGCTCACATATCTCAGTACTTTGTTTCCTGTGCCCCCACCATGGAATGATCGGAAGTGAAGTGAAGTACAGCGGCAAAAAATGTCGCTTACCGCTAGAGGCACAGCAAAATGGAGCTCCCCGAGCTGTGATTGAGGTTTATAGGACAAGGAGAAGAAAATTGAATTTTCAGACGCAAGAAAAGAAAATCCGAAAGGCGGAAGTGTAAAAGTGTTGAACATAGTAGAAACAGAAATAACCAACCTCCGACGGAGGAGAAAAGAATCTACTAACTAATCAACGATGACAATAAGATTCCGAACCAGAGCCAGATAGAAGTCAAGATCGCAATCTAGCGACTTAAGAATAATAAAGCACCTAGTGCCGGCTGTAGAACTGTTCAAGGCTGTCCTCGATGAATTGGTAAGGCGCATGAACTCATCAGCGAAATATGCCTTATGGAAAGCAGACCCGAGGATTGCAACTTCAGCACAATCTGTCCTATTTTGAAGAATGGAGAACTATCGTGTTAGTATCTCCTTCTAATTGCATGTAAGGATCTTTCGAACCATATATGTGACAGAATGAAACCACATGCCGATGCACTGATTTGACCTTATCACCGCTATTGCCACCCCGGTAAGTCAACCATAGACCAGATCTTCACACATCACCAAATCCTGAAAAAGACCTTCGAAAGCCAGATTGACATATATCATTTTTTGTCGACCACAAGGCTGCTTCTATAGCATATGACGAGATTGCTTGTACGCTGCCATGTCTAATCTTGGTTTCAATGTAAAGTTTAATTCGGCTCTGCAGAATGACGTTGCGCAATACCAGCAGATCCGTCAATGTAGGAAATAACCTCTCCGAAACCTCGAAGAATCGCTCTGCTGTATGCTCCTCAACCTCTTGATGCAGAGCATTTTTAGGAATGCCGAACTACATAAAAAGGCGACAATATCAATGGTCGAACCAGTCGTGATATCACTGGCGCTCTGGAAGTAATCGAAAAGGAATCCACGAAAAAAGGTCTCGCGGTACTTATGGCCAAGAAAAAGTTGATGGTGTATTCCAGCAGGGAATCCTGACGCCTTGATTCTCAGCTGACACCTATACAGCTTTGAAATGGTCAAGGAGTATTTATACCTTGGCTCTCTCCAACAACAATAATGTCAGCCTGGAGATTAGGCGACGGATTACTGTTGTACAAGATGCTACTAACAGAGCTCTCTCTCGGCACACGTAGTTAACACTTTGGAAGACGTTATTTCTTCTATACGGAGCTGAAGCCTGACAAAGCACAATCAAATGCACTTGATCTTGGGGGAGAGAAAAATCTTCGGACTTGTTTGCGTTGACGGTACCTATATGGAATTATGAGCTATATGAGCTGTACGACGTCATTGAAGTGATAAGCCAAATGAGTAGCTTGGAACTTCGCTGGCTGGTTCACGTCGCAAGTATGGAGAGGGAACACCACGTCGTAAAGTATTCAACGCAGTAGTTTGCGGTCAACGAAGAAGAGGACCTTTTCGGATATATTGGCAAGACGAAGTGACCAAAGACTTAACATCACTTGGAATCACCAATTAGACGAGGATTAGACTGTGTGAAGGTAACCGAAAAAGAGGTCGACCGCAGTTGAGACTGCCAGGATGGAGTCGAGCAAGTTGCAGAGGACTCAGGATGTTCGAGAACACAAGTCCGAGATCGCGACGAATGGAGGCTACAACTACAACTGGCAGTGACCCACCCGACCAGGTTTGTTTCTCCAAAGATGATGATGATTAAGAAATAAGAATAAGTCTATTAAATAAATTTCAAAAACCTAAAAATGCTTAAATTATGGGGTTGATGAGCACAATAAAAGCCGCTTAGTGTTACAAAGAGATATATTTTATGTTAAGTCATCGACATCATAATAACAATATTTCATATTTTTACATTCCAATAAAACACAATATCTTGGCATCAAAATTTATCGTTTCTCAATTTCTTAAGCCCTATTTCTTCGCCAATAATAAACAAGCAACTCAAATAGCAATACCAATAAAGCTAAGGTCATATTAAAATAAAGTATTCTGGATATCCAACCAAAATCACTTAACTTTAGGGGCGCATATGCACCAGTAGGTATCACCTTTTTAGGAAATTCATAAATTTCCATAATCCTATGACTTGTCGCTAGTCGCCAATAATTATAGAATCCAAAGTCTTTTATATATTCAATAAACTCGCTCATTGCCAATTTGTATATAGAGTTAACCGACAAAAACATACCATAGGGCACACTTTTAGCCAGTATCAAACCTTCAGGTTTACAAAAATATTTACAATTGAAATGGTTTTGATAATTATTCAAAGTATTCCAAGTTGAAAAAACACATTCGTAAGCAGAGCTGGTATTAAAAGCGAATATTTGACTTTCCATATGATGGTTTGTCACAAAAATCGAATTTGGTACTTTTTCTACAAAAAATTGTTTTCCAAACATATATTCCAGATTGGATTTACTTTTTTGAATAAAAGCTACTGGTAAGCCAGATGATCTTAAATCCTGAAAAGTTTCAATAGCTTTTTCGAAAGGCTGACTGGTCAGATATGTGCTGAGCGTGGCAGCATTAAAGCTGCTCAGAATTAATCCTGAAATACTGATAAAAATTATCAATTGTTTTAAGGCTAAACTTCTCATTCCTCCCAATTGCATGGGTAGACCCAAAACTCCTCGAAAGGAGTTAATTTTTGTTAGCACACGCCAGATGCGTAAACTGTTTGTATTATTCCGAATCCAATGATCTGCTGTGATTACCAAGACTTCTGCTAAAGCCAATGTTAAATAAATACTCATTGTATAATGAGCCCAATAGCCGGCAATAAAATTTTGATAAGCTTTTCCAACACTCATGCGTACTGGACACGGTACTAAAAGAAACCAGTCATGAAAAGTAACCGGTGCAAGATACTGTATACCAGCAGGTACTGGTTGCCAAAGCATATCCCCTGTCATTGGAAAATCTATTTTTTCATCTTTAGTCAATTGCATTAAATCGTGAAAAGAATTAACTTGGCTTTCATTCGAGTTTAAAAGCATTTTATATTTGATATTACGCAGTTTGCCAAACTCCTTAAAGAAGCTGCCTCCAGTTCCTTCCAACCGTGTTTCTCCAGTGCGTAAATCGATGCTCGAAAAAGCACTAATTACAAGTTGATCGCTTTTGGCTAAGGCCACTTTGCCACCAAAATCCTTCCACTGTTTTGGAAAGTCCGTCCAGTGCTCTTCATTCTCAATACGTTCCAGATGTGCAGCGGGAAAAGGGCGCAATCGATAGGCAGCAAGTTTCGTAGGACTTGGAGCATGTAGCAGCACCAGATTAAGAAATCCATGCCTACTGACTTGATGCTCGATAATCTTGATATAATCCTTTAGTTCCAAAGCTTGCAGCCATATAACTATGCGTGCTTCACGCATACCATCCAAATTCTTGGCCAAGACATCAAGTAACTCTGCATCCTCGAATTCCTCCATGCAAACCAAGGCTAACAGCTCTCTGTTAAAGTTTTCTTTTATATAGATGTGTCCGTTTTCATTGAGTCGTAACATTGTCAGATTATATGTATTGATATTCCTGAGTGGACAGTCTCCTCCCTCTTGTCGCTGCAATACCAACAAGGTAGACGCGATTTGCTTTCTATGCACACTTTCTATGTATTTGTTAATCCAGGATTCGTGAGTTGTGTTTGCATAACCACCGATACTTAAGAGCATCAGGAACAAAACTTTTGATGCGGTCATGACAAGCTCCATTGGATTAAGATGGCCAACTAACTTTACATAAACATTTAAATGTTACAGTTACACTGTTTCTAATTTGATTCTAATCTAAAGTGAATTGCATTTAGAAAAAAAATTATCATATATAATTAAGTATTCATTGAATTGAAGCGAAAACCTAATGGAAATGGAATATTCTAATATTAAAGTCTGTCTTTGTTAGTGCGCAATTGAGGTTACATTATATAAACCCCTAAAACACTCTATAATACAAAAGGCGGGATGAGACGAATTCCGGATAATAAGGGTATGCAGATGACTATATCTGATGACGAACTTTCAATAGCCGGAACCAAAATAAAGAGTTTTATCAAATGTTTGCAACATGGAGTAGGCGACTTGGGCGACTTTCCAATGTTACTTCAAATTTGGTCAGATTTCCGATATCTTCGAAACTACGAGAACAAGGATAGCCAAACTTAAGAAACCGCCCATTTGGTCAATCAAAGCCCCTACACCTACAAGTTTGTTATTCAAATCTCCCATAATCCTAAAACCCATAATCCTAGGGTTAAAATGAAGGAAATAAGTTTATCCTTTGATGTACACCAATCTACAATATATTTATTTGAACCATAAATAGATGAATTAATCGAAATATAGTCTTTTGCCAACCAAATTTAAGATCTAAGTGTAAAATGTGGATCTCAAAACTTGACATCGAGCCTCTAGACGTCTCGACCAAGGTTAGATTCCCAGTCATGATAAAAGTTTTTTTGCCCTGGTACAAAGAGTATGTTCAGTTTGTGCAAGCCGAAAATGTATGTAACATAGTCAGCCATGCAGAGTCTACTACGTATCCAGATCACATGTGGACTCTTGGAAAGTGACACTGGCCATGCCGCACTTATATATTCCCTTCCAGACTTATCGGTCTGCTCTAGATTAGATCATATGATCACTGAAATATTTCATAACAAGAAATTTAGATCTCTTCTTCCAAGTCGGGAGATACCTCCGGTCGCAACACGGATGGGTTCAAAACTGAGGAGGGTGTATGTGTTGGAATCGTTGAACCCAACACCAGAATCTCTACCGCAATAGGCATTTGCCACAGCGTCTTTCAAGCGGAGATTCATGTCATGGAGATCAGCGCCGTTAGTATCCTACAGAAGGGAACAAGGGGAGCAAACAGCTGCATTTATTCAGATAGCCAAGCTGCTATTATGGCATTATCATCCTGGAGCATCTCCTCCGGTATGGTTAAAGAATACCATAGCCACCTCCAAACCCTGTCCGCCCGGAGCAAAGTCGTGCTATGTTGGGTGCCTGGACACTTGGGAATGGAGGGTAACACGATCGCTGACGTTCTAGCACGACAGGGTGCCTCTACCCTGACCACATCTCCTACGCCGTTTTGTGGTATTGGTTGGTCCACAATCAAAACCATGATAAACAAATGGGCCGCAGTAGAACATAGGAGATACTGGTTCTCCCTTCCGGGGCTTTGTGAAGCAAAAGTGCTTGTCAAACCTCTGGATGCGATCAAGACAGAAGGTCTTGGCAGAACGGACCTAAAGCTCCTGGTAGCTTACCTATCTGGCCACCACACTGTGAGATACCATCTACAGAAAATTGGCCTATCGGACTCTTCGGAGTGCAGTGACTCTGCCAAGAGTGCAACAATTGAGACCAGCCTAGTGGCAAAATTCTCGGTAATCCACCAGGTCATAGTACAAAGACTGTTCACCAGTGGTTTGATTAAGGAGACAAAGATAAGTGCCCGTCTGTACTCGAGGAATATTGAAGAAAAGACACTAAATGCAGTTTATCTGCACTGCAAAGTCGTTCTTAAGCCAAGGATTGGGCAAAATCTCTTGTTGACCGATCGTTGTGGTGAACTGTTGTAGCAAAAGATCTTGGCCTACGATCCTTACAAACTCAAATTGACACAAGAACCGCTATGACCACCAGAAGCGTTGTATGTTCGTGAATTGAGCTTACAGCAACAACTTAAAACATGATCCGAATTTTGCATCGAAAAATGTATTTTTAGACCGATGAGGCTCATCTATGGCTGAATGGCTATCATCGATATAGTCAACCGATTTGCGATTAAATTTGGTACAGTGCTTAGCAACCTATAAAATAGTCACGAATGCAAAGTTAGTCCCAATATGCTTCACAAACAAACGAAACACACGAATTTTGTGTAAAAAGCGTGATTTTGGACCGATCGGCGCCTATGGGAGCCATACTGATATAGTCAACCGATTTTGATTCAAGATACGGCACGTTTCTGTGAAGTGGTCTGAAAATCGCTACCGCTCAAATGATACCCGAATATTTTGTTAGGAAACCGAATTGGATGATATAGACTTGGACAATATAGTGCTTTCAACAGGACGTGTTATCTCACGAAATGACCACAGTCAATTGGCCGACCTCGATTAGACTATTTCCTGATGGGGCAAGTCTATGGATCTATGCCAATATAGTCAGCCGATTTTGATCAAATTTGGTACAGTGATTGGGAACTATAAAAAACTTTCGATTGCCAAATTTCGTTACGATATCTTCATAAACAAACGAATTATTCATCTAAAACCCTTTTTTTTTTCGAGGTCGTCTCAAACACCCCCATGGGAGCTATATAATTTATCCCTTTTTCCTTTGGAATAATATGGGATCTAATGTGAAAGTTTGGTAACTCTAGCTCTTACCATCTCTGAGATCTAGGCGTTCACACGGACGGACGGACGGACAGACGGACAGACGGACGGACAGACAGACGGACAGACGGACATGGGTATATCGACTTCTCTATTCACCCTGATCATATTTTAGGTAACTTTGGGGTGTCTCCGACGTCTCCTTCTATATGTTACATACATTTTCGGCTTGCACAAACTTAATATACCCTTGGACCATACGGTACAGGGTATAAAAAAGTCGTCGGGGACTCCCCCAAATTACTTAAAGTGGGATCAGGGTGACTAGCGAAGTCGATATACCCATGTCTGTATGTATCCATATAAAACGGCTAGAACTCAGATATGGTAAGAGCTAGAGGAACCAAATGTTCAGATTAGATGCAATATTATGTCAGGGTCAACAAGTTCATTTTTTCTGTATCGGGGTTACAATAAATATAAAGGTCCCACTGAGATGTTTCAAAAGACTCGTAAAAACAGATAAACAAACAAAGAGTGTTTTTTCTATGATATATCTGCTGCTTTATATCAGATGGCGCCAGCGCAACTCCACTAGGTGGCGCCAGCAGTAACCCAACAATTTGAAACATTTTCAACAAAGCCGTTTATTATTTATAATTTGTTGTGAGTAAAAAGAAAGTAAGCACAGATTATGCAAAGATGATTGTAAATATTTCCACTCATTAAAATTACAAATATATTAATACAATATTATTAGAAACTTAAATTCCACGCCTTTTCCAATGATACACAACTAGCTCACCCAAAAATACCAAAGTTATAAAAACTGAATGAGATATAAGTATTTTCCATAAAAACGCTAAATCAGACAATCTACAAGGCCTAAAGCTATCAATAGGCATATACTTTTTGTGAAACATATGCTTTAATGCGACTTCTCTACTACTTTCTGCACGCCAATATTGAAGGAGACCTGAATCTTTTATCCATTCGATATATTCGTTCATGGCCAGTTTGTAGATGGAGTTCTCAGGCAAAACCATACCAAAAGGCACAGTTCTGGCAATCATTAAACCCTCCGGCTGGCACAAAACTTTAAAATTGAGATTCTTCTGGTGTGTATTGATTAAATTCCAAATCGGAGTTAAGGCCTCATACGCATAGCTAGAATTAAACGAAACTGTTAAATTATAAAGTTCGCCAACGGAGATGAATTTCGTGTTCGTTAAGGTTTCTTTGAAATATTCTTCTCCATGCATTATTTCCGCAAAGTGACGATATTCCTGGTTAAACATAACGCTCAGACCTGATTCGTGCAAGTCCTTGAAACTCGCAATAGCTTTATGATAGGGAGGTTTTGTAAGCAAAGTGCTAAGTTCGACTGAATAGTAACAACTACATAATAAGCCACAAAAACTTATGACAAGTAAAGTTTGCCTTAGAGCGCAGCTCCTGGGGCGTTCCAGAGGCATGGCTAGTCCTAGAACGCTACGATATGCATTAAAATTTAATAGAATATTCCAAAAGCTGTAATGTCTCTCGGAATCCTTCCAAATCCAATTGGTAGCTACTCTCATTAAAATCTCTACAGTCGAAAATGTTATGTACAGTAGAAATATATATACCCAGTGGAAACCCATAAGACTGTCATAATATTCTGCCAAGCTCATCTTGGTGGGACACGGCACTAGAAGAAACCAATCATGTGTAGCAAATGCGGTCATAAACTCAAAACCCGTAACATTAAATTGCCAAAATATAAAAGCTGTAATGGGTATATCAATTTGTCGCCACTTTGCCATTTGCATTAACTCCGTTGCCGGTATAATCCGTCTTTCTTCAGGACCCCACAGCATTTTCAGTGTTATATTACGTAGTTTACAAAATTCCGTATAGATGTTACCACCCGTGCCTTTGAGCACATCACGACCCGTGCGTGAATCACGCGAATAATGCGCATTCAATAACAGCTGATCACTCTTGGCCAGCGCCACTTTGCCACCAAAGTCATTCCACTGTTTTGGAAAATGCGTCCACTGCTCCGGTTGCGGAACTAGTTCCAAACGAGCACTCGGAAATGCACGCAAACGATAGGCAGCTAGTGGAGCGGCATCTTCCACATGTAGCACTAGAAGATTTAGAAATCCATAAATATCAGCTTGATACTCGATTATCGGTATAAAGTCCTGCAGCTCCAAGGTTTCCATCCATATAACTATGCGTGCCTCGCGCATCAGATGCAAATTCTTTGCCAGAGTACCGAAAATTAGGATATCTCTGTATTCGGTTAAGCATAAAACACACAGCATCTCCTTGTTAAAGGTATTCTTTAAAGGCAATTGAGCTGCTTCATTCAAGCGTATTATGGCCAGATCTTTTAGGCCAAAATTGTTCAGTAGACAATCACCACCTTGCTCATGTTGCATTATTAGTACTGTGGATATGGTTTGGTTCCGGTGAACCCGCTCAATAAACTGCTGAAGCCAGGATACATCCTTGCTGCTACTGATGGCCAAATATGCCAAAAGTAGTAAAATTTTAATACAAGACGTTACCAAACCGTTCATGACTTTAGTTTTGCGTTTTAGAATGCATACTAACTTAAAAATCAATTTAAATTTAACTTGCAGCGTATAATAATTATTAGCTTAATGGAATTTGGTCGTAAAGCTATTTTCAGCACTTAAACCACTTAGTTGACATATCCCTTTGGACTTTTGTTCTATTTGAAAGTAATGGAAATTAATGCTTAGTAAATGTATCTCCTATGCTCTTACAGAGTGTATTTAAATTTTGATGCAGTTTAGGTTAGATTTAATTTCATGTTGATACCAAATTTTGTTCCCGAAATATTAACGAATAATTCAAAAGAGTGCCCAAAAATATGTTCTTTGAAAATAAGGCTCAACATTTGTGTGTAGTTTGATCAAATTTGGTTCACTATTTCATATAGCTACCATATAAAATTGAACCAGTTGAACTAGCTGAGCTCGCGTACTTCTATAAATATAAAAGAAACTGATGTTTTACGTGTTACGGATGTTCTCATGAACGCGTTGATGAATTTCAAATCGGATTTTTGCGTATATTAGAGGTTGTCAATACAGAGGTTTTAAGCCTATTCGTGAGATATACACATTTTTGTGAATATCGGTTTTTGTGTGTATATTGCCACATATACAAAAACTGGTATTGTTGTTAATCAATGATCGAGGTCCAACATAGTTTCAATCATTGAGAACAGTGAATGGCGTATTATTGTACGGTACCGAATGTTTTCCGCTATTAGAAAATCATCTGAGTCAATTTCAGGCAAGAGAAATAAAGTACGAAGATATGGTCAGAAATGAAAGAATACGTTCAGAAGTAGGGCAGAAGAAGTCGATTATATAAGAAATCGAGGAGAGAAAGCTTAAACGGTTCGGACATCTACATCGGACTGAAAATGAGAATGGAAGGCAATGCACCGAGGGGAAGACCCCGAAAAGCTTGGGAAAATCGCATCCAGGATGTGGGATGGATGAGGGGCAGAGCCCAGGCAGAGATGAGATGAAGAGACAGCCACCTGAGTTGTGGATCAAATATGAAGATTATTTATCAGAAGATGTTTTGTTTCGAGATCGAGTTTACAATGAAGCTTTAATTCATTTTGAAGATCTATGCTTGGCGATAGCTAGTTTAGCATTAGGACAATTGGGAATGCCGTCTGCTAATCGATAAATGCCTGATGTATTTCAATTGGAAGATATGCAACGAATCAAATTAATTATCAATCTAATCGTACTGCTCAGGAACTTGAAGATCGCAATGAACGTAAAAGAATTCGGTTAAGACAGACCCGTGAAGAGCGACATTCGACTCATTATTAGTGCAAGTTTGAATCGAGCTGCAAACTAATTTAAAAATCTTACATTTTTCCAGATAAGCTAACTAGAGGATCTTACGATGTTTATTCACTTTAAGAGTATTCAAAAATTTTGGGCAGGACAACGTCTGCCAGGCTCACTAGTACCTTATACAAACGCTTAATGTAAGACACAAACTGACCAACAAGAATTTTGTTCTGATATTTAAAAAAAAGGGGGAATTCTTGTAAGATTCCTTCAGTTCGGTTCAGGCCTGAATTAGTCTTAGTCATAAAATCATGGCTGAATTTTCAGTGATCCAAAGAATTTGACAAGGTGTCAGAAAGAGTGTGACCGGCTCAACTTTAGTGTACCAATTTTCATCAAACTTTGCAAGACCATTTTATTTAAAACTCAAAACGACCAACAGAAACTTGGACCCGATATTTAAAAATGCGCTCTGAAAAAAGTGAACTAGTTAAAATCCACACAGCCGTTCTTGGGTCCAAATTAAATGTTGAGAGTTGAACAAAATTTTTGATTTTTAACATTTAATTTAATTAACAATGAAATCAAAATACGTAAAAGTCCTCAATAGCTTGTATGGATAAAGCTAAACGAAAGTTAAAGATTTGGGGAAATTATTAGGGAAGGGAAAATTTTTTTGTCAAATTCGTCAAAATGAAAAGACTAAGACAACTCAGAATCGTTAGACCCGAGGATCTTGCACCAGCATAAAACTCCGTCGCATAATGTCATCGTTATCCATGACCATTTGGGTGAATACAGATTGAAAACCATCCAACAAACTTCGAATTCACCTAATTTTGCAACCTGCGGGTTTTTTCCTATTCGGTCGACTCAAAAAACCGCACCGCGTAGGACGTTACAGTTGCCGAGATGAGGTCATGGAAAAATCGAAGATGGCAATAATGGTCATACCGCAAACCGATTATACAAAATGCTTCGAGGATTGAAGCAAGCTCGGTCATAGGTGCCTTGCAGTCGATGGGGAACACTTTAAAGGGATTTTTGGATTTTTGTAATAAATTTCAGGATCAAGGTGGTAGTGAATTTTTTTAATATATTTTACAAGCTATTGCTGAAGTCTTTGCCTAAGAGGTTTTAGTATTTCATAGCCTAAAGTGCTTTTATAGGTATTAATGATATGTTTCGCTACGTAATGGCTCTAGCCCATTAGTAGAGGATTTTTAAAATGTTAGTAGCGCATTTTGTTTTTAAAGCTATATAAACAGTACTCACAGGAACTCTGCGCTTACTAGACTTTTAAGCTCAAACTTACAAACTTGTCTATGGAGTGCTTAAAGTATTTCTTTGTATTTTGCCTAATTTTGAACATCGACTGTTATGAGAAAAACTCAACATATCAAGAAACTTGGCTGCTTGAATTTTTGGAAAATGTTGAGCAGGAGCAGCCCATTTCGCTGTTGCTCTTCATGGAAAGTCAAGGAAGTGCAAATTGCATTTCAGACAAATTAAGGACTCCGCGTTGGCCAGTGTTGCGTTACGATGAGCGAAAACACGTCGATATAAAAGTGCACTTCAATAGTAAAATATTATCCCTGGTTTGCATGAAGCAATACTCGGATGTGAAGCTATTGAATGATTTGGCTCTAAATTTGCATCGTATGCGCGAGGCGCGCATCGTTATATGGCTGGACAGCGTGAATACCCCAAAATATCTGGAGCTTATAACCAACCAGGCAATTTTGCATAAATTTACAAATCTTTTGGTGCTACATGTTACAAACGATGGAACTATTGCGATTTATCGATTACTTGCCTTTCCCAGTGCGCGTTTTGAGCTGATTGGCAATATCAAGGACTCTTGGTACTTTCCCAGGCAATGGCTTGATTTTGGTGGTAAGACAGCAGTAGCAGCTGATAACGACGGACATTCAATTGGTCATAATCTATTTAGGGAGTTTGTCAAGAAGCGTAATATTACTTTAAAAAGGATTTTAGTTCCTACGAAAACGGAAGTGCTCAGCATGATAAAGGAGGAAAAAATTGATTTGATGCTATCTGGTAATTTGTACAACACAGCCTTTGTGTCAAATGTAGAATATTCCACACCCGTAATTATTTTGGATTTATTTTTGCTGGTACCTTGTCCCAAAAAACTAAGCATGGGAGATTTTTTCAGGCAACATATAGGTAATTCCATAATTATCGTTTTTGGAGTAGTTTATGTGATATTTGCGCTGGCGGAGGCTCTAAGCTGCTTGATAACCTGCAGGATATTGCCATATGTAACTAAACCCTGCTATTGGAATCTTTTGGTTAATACGCGCTCTTTTCGCATTATGTTGGCAATGCCAAGTCCTTTGAATGATCTAAGGCACTTGGCAGTACATCAGGTTGTTATGGCAGCCACTTTAGCTGGTTTGATTGGTACAACCTATTTTGGAGCAAAACTCAGTACTTTGTTAACCAAGCAACCGCATGCTAAATCCATTGAGAACTTTAAAGACTTGCAGGAGTCTGGCTTAAAAGTCTTTTTTAATCAGGATAATCGTATTTTAATCGAACAATTGCTGGATAGTTCCTTTTTCTTAGAACACATGCCGCATGCAACTTATCTTCCTAAAGAAGAATTTAATAAGTTGTGGCTTAATTTGAACACAAGTGGAGCCTTTGAATGCATAGATCCTGGCTGGTACAGTCTGAAGGCCTATCAAAATTTTTTAGGATATAATATACTTTGCAAACCGAAAGGTTTGACTATTGCTAGTGCTATACCGCTTGGATTTTTTTACCTGTAAATTCTATATATAGACAAGCTTTTAATGATTTTGTAGGATCTGTTGAAAATTTTGGTTATCCAAAAAACTGGCGTTTAGAAGCTACTAAGCGCATAATCGCACAAATGAAGTATTTCGAAAGATATGCCGATGAGCAGCGCAGACCCTTTAGATTCGATGATTTTGAATTTATTTGGAAAATACTATTATGGGGTTTCATGCTGGCCACATTGGTTTTCTTTTTAGAATTGTGCGTACACAATTGGGCTAAGTTGAAAGTTGTACTTTTAAAAATAATAGTAATTTAATTTAATAATTTATTCGTAAATATAATAACGATTTTTGTAACTATTTTTGTCAGATATAAATAAATAAATGTTGTAACTTTTAAAAATGGTCGAAAATTTTGTTTCTTTTTGTGTTGATTTATATGAAAAAAGATTGCAGAATTGTGCATTTTCAAAAAAATATTGTCTCAAAATTCCTATTATTAAATATTTATGTACAATTTAAGCATAATTGATTCCTTGATCTTGAAATTTATTAAAAAAAATTATAAAATCCCTTCAAAGTATTCCCCATCGACTGCAAGGCACCTATGACAGAGCTTGCTCCAATCCTCGAAGCATTTTGTATAATCGCTTTACGGTATGACCATTATCGCCATCTTCAATTTTTCCATAACCTCATCTCAGGAAGTGTTACGTCTTCCACGGAGCGATTTTTTATGTCGACCGAATAGGAAAAACCCACAGGTAGCAAAATCAGCTGAATTCGGTGGTTGTTGGATGGTTTTCGATCCTAATTTAGGCAGATGGTCATGGATAACAATGGCATTATGCGACGGAGTTTTATGCTGGCGCAAGATCCTCGATTCTTACGATTCTGAGTTGAGATAGTCCTTTCATTTTGACGAATAACACTAAATTTCCCAAGAATTTCCCTAATAATTTTCCAAAATCTGTAACTTGCGCTAAGGTTTAAGGAGATAAGCTATTTATGACTTTTTCGTGTTTCGATTTTAATTTAATTAAACTTTTATTTTGGGCTCTTGCAATTTATACAATCTATCATATCATTAATAATTTAAGAACGGCTATATCGATTCAAATGATCTTCACGTTCCAAAGAAAATATCGCTTTTGTAGAGGCTTTGAAAATCAAAATTTATCGATTTGCAATGTGTTACCATCAATGGTGATCGATACAGAGCGATGATCAATGAGTATTTGTTTCCAAACATCGTGACATCGAAGTCGAAGAGTTCTGGTTTGAAAAGGATCAGGCTACGTGCGATAAGGCGATCGAAACGATTGTTCGTGTGATTTGATCCCTTTAGATTGTTTCCTTTGGGGACACATCAAGTCGTTGGTTTATGTAGATAAGCCAGCGACAATTGACGACTTGAAAAAGAACTTTGAAATCTGGTCAAAAACTGACAGGACGCGCATTGTAAATAGCAGTCGCGGCGGTTCCAGACATCTTTCTCAAATATAAAATTAATTTATCTTTCCAATAAAACAATATTTGGTGTTATTACGTTCCTTTTTTTTATGATTGATGTAAGTTTGAAATCCGGATGCGCTTAAAAAACTACTTTTATCTTCTATAAGCATAAAAGAAGCTTATGTTTTACGTGTTACGGGTGTTCTCATGAACGCGTTAATGAATTTCAAATTGGATTTTTGCGTATGTTAACGGTTATCAATACGGAGGTTTTAAGCTTATTTTGATGTGTTTGTGTGTATTTCTTCTTGAGATATACGCACTAAGGTAAGGCAGGTCAACGTCTGATGGGCTTACTACTTTCACATAAATCAAATCCAAAAGAAAAAAGTTTATCGACAATTTAAAGCATTGAAACATTTATTTATTTATATCGAACAAGAATAGTTACAAAAAACATTATTATATTTACGAATAAATTATTAAATTAAATTATTATGCAATAATTTTTAAAAGTACAACTTTAAACTTAGCCCAATTGTGAACACACAATTCTAAAAAGAAAACCAATGTGGCCAGCATGAAGCCCCATAATAGTATTTTCCAAATAAATTCAAAATCATCGAATCTAAAGGGTCTGCGCTGCTCATCGGCATATCGCTCGAAAAACTTCATTTGTCCAATTAAACGCTTAGTTCTTGTTAAACTCCAGTGTTTTGAATAACCAAAATTGTCAACTACTCCTATATAATCATTAAATGCTTGTCTATATATAGAATTTTTGGTTAAATAGTATCCAAGCGGTATAGCACTAGCAATAGTCAATCCTTTCGGCTTGCAAAGCATACTATGTCCTAAAAAATTTTGATAGGCGTGCACACTCCACCAGACAGGATCTACGCATTCAAAGGCTCCACTTGTGTTTAAATTGATCAACAAATTATGAAATTCTTTTTTAGGAAGATAAGTTGCATGCGGTATGTTTTCTAAGAAAAAGGAACTATCCAGCAATTGTTCGATTAAAATACGATTATCTTGATTAAAAAAGACTTTTAAGCCAGACTCCTGCAAGTCCTTAAAGTTCTCAATGGGCTTAGTATGCGGTTGCATGGTTAACAAAGTACTAAGCTTGGCGTCAAAATAAATTGTACCGATCAAACCAGCTAAAGTGGTTGCCATAACAACCTGACGTACTGCCGAATGTTTTAGATCATTCAAAGGACTTGGCATTGCAAACAAAATGCGAAAAGATCGCGTATTAACCAAAAGATTCCAATAACAGGGTTTAGTTACATATGGCAATACCTTGCAGGTTATCAAGCAGCTTAGAGCCTCCGCCAGCGCAAATATCACGTAAAATACTCCACAGCTTATAATGAAGGAATTTCCTATATGTTGCCTGAAAAAATCTCCCATGCTTAATTTTTTCGCACAAGGTACCAGCAAAAACATATCCAAGACAGTTATGGGTGTGGTATATTCTACATATGACACAATGGCTTTGTTGTACAAATTACCAGATAGCATGAAGTCAATTTTTTCCTCCTTTATCGCGCTGAGCACTTCCGTTTTTGTTGGAATTAAAATACTTTTTAACGTTATATTACGCTTTTTGACAAACTCTCTAAATAGATTTTGACCAATTGCATGTCCGTCATTATCACCTGCTATTGCTGTCTTACCACCAAAATCGAGCCATTGTCTGGGAAAGTGCCAAGAGTCCTTGATATTCTCAATCAGCTCAAAACGCGCATCGGGAAAGGCAAGTAATCGATAAATCGCAATAGTTCCATCGTTTGTAACATGTAGCACCAAAAGATTTGTAAATTTATGCAAAATTGCCTGTTTGGTTATAAGCTCCAAATATTTTGGGGTATTCACGGTCTCCAGCCATATAACGATGCGTGCTTCGCGCATACGATGGAAATTTAGAGCCAAATCTTTCAGTAGCTTCACATCGGAGTATTGCTTCATGCAAACCAAGGATAATAATTTCATATTGAAGTGCACTTTTATATCGACATGTTTTCGCTGATCGTAACGCAACACTGGCCAACGCGGAGTCCTTAAAAAGTCTAAGCAGCAATTTTCACTTCCTTGACTTTGTATGAAGAACAACAATGAAATGGGTTGCTCCTGCTCAATATTTTCCAAAAAATCCAGCAGCCAAGACCCGTGATATGTTGAGTTTTTCTCATAACAGTCGATGGTAAAAATTAGGCAAAATACAAAGAGGTACTTTAAACACTTCATAACTAACTTTAATCGTTTGAGTATGAAAATCGAGCTGACGCAGATTTCGTATGGGTGCAGCTTATATAGCTTTAAAAAAAAGTGTTCTGCAGACATTTTAAAAGCCTCTAATTAGCTCGAACCATTACGTAACGCAACATATTATTTATACAAAAGCACTTTGGGCTATCAAATACTAAAACCTTTTAAGCAGAGACTTCAGCAATAGCTTATCAAATCTATAAAAACGTCTAGATTTTAGGTTGAGTTAGTGTTCACTGCTTTTGACGAATTATTTGGTGTACAAATAGAAAACCACCGTGTTCCCATAGGTGGCGCCAGCATTGCAAATCGGTCGATAACTACGAAGTTGTGAAGTGTTGCTTCTTGCATTTCATTCGAAAAAAAATGCAGCTCAAGCGCCTCGAATGATTGTAGAAACTTATGATGAAAGTTCTATTAGTGAAAGAACGTTTCGGGAAAGGGTCAAAAGTTTAAAAATGGCTAATATGACGTGCAAGACAAGGATCGTCCAGGACCCGTGTATAAGTTCAAGAAAACCGAATTAGAGACTTTACTGGATAAAGATGGTTTTAGAACGCAACAGGAACTTGCAAATTTACTGGGCGTGACTCAAAAGTCGTTTCTCATCGCCTAAAAAACTTAGGAATGATTCAAAAACTGGGACATTGAGTGCCGTACGGGCTGAAGCTGAGGGACATCGAACGGCGCCTTTGCACGTGCGAACAACCCCAACGGCAAAACAGAAAGAGTTTTTTGCATCGAATCCTGACCAGCGATGAAAAGTGGACACACTATGACAACCCGAAGAGGAAAAAATCGTGGGGGCTTCCCGGCCATGCAACAACTTCAACAGGAAACCCGAATATTCATGGCTCAAAGGTGATGCTCTGTATTTGGTGGGACCAGCTCGTCGTAGTGTACTATGAACTCCTGCATCCAGGCGAAACCATTACAGGAGCCCTGTTTCGGACGCAACTAATACGCATGAGTCGAGCGTTGAAGGAAAAACGCCTGCAATACTCGGAATGACATAGTTCTACATAATAACGCTCGACCCCATGTTTCCAAGGTAGTGAAAATATACCTGGAAACTTTGAAATGGGACATCTTACCCCACCCGCCGTACTCTCCTGACATCGTCCCTTCCGATTTTTACTTATTCTCATTGATAACGCATGCCCTGGCCAAAAGCACTTTCGTTCCTTCGAAGAAGCCAAAAATTGGATCAGTTCGTGGATCGCTTCAAAAGAAGAACAACATAAGATGGGAAAAGTTGTGGCAAACAATGGAAATTATTTTGAAGAATGAATATGTAACGAGTTTTTTACCATAAAGCCTCAAATCATGAGAGAAAACGGGGAGTTTCTATTTGTACACCCAATATAAGTCAAGAACAGCTGTATCGATTATAACGATTATTAATTTGGATTCGATTTAATTTGGATTGGATTTGAGATATTGTGAAAATGTTAAGCTTACAAGTTACGTTATATAGTGCAGGAGACTTCTGAGACCCCAAAATCTATGTAGTACGAGCATGGTAACTGAAACAGTCTGTATAGGAAGACTAAGAAGAACTAAAATTTCAAATTACAATAGATACCTATATATGCTACAGAAAACAAATATATTTTCTTGTGCGATATCCTGGTTTTATTATATAGCTCCTATAGAAGTATTTCAGAACAGCTCGAAAAAAAATTAATAATTTCAGATGGTTTATTCGTTGCTTTATGAAAACAAATCGTCAGAAGAATTTTCGTTTGGAAGTTTTTTTTGGATTATTTCCAATATACCGAATTTGACGGGAATGAGATAATAAAGAATACTTGAAAGTTAATAATTAATTAAATTAAGTAATCTCTTTGGAAATTAATAATAAGAGTACGGAAAAACCAATATCAAGATTTTCTCAAAAGAATTGGGAATATGTAATGGCTGTTTGCAGGTAAAACTGGTAAGAGGCTCAATTTCCTAGAAATCATATAACTTAGACGTAGAGTTATTTATATTAGAAAAGATTAAAGCAATGAATTACATAATGCAAAATTTTTGTTATTAATTTATTGTATACAATTTAAGTGCGACCTTTAAGAAGAGAGTATTCTTTATTATATAAAACAAAGTTTTTTTAATATCGTGACGTCACAGTGGCACTGCAGCCTCAAAGTCGTTGCCATAATCAACATTTTGAATATATCTGTTTTAAAATTTCCTAGTCAAAGTTTGTCTTTATATATCTAAATAATATTTTCTTCATATATATTAAAAAGTACATTAATATTTTGTAGAATAATAATAATAATTTAGTATAATTTAATATTTGCTAAGCTTTTCGGCCTGCCAGACGACTGTGCATTGTGCTTGTTAATATTTATTTGTTTATCTAGCGACCGCTAGATGGCGCTAGTAAATATTTTCATATATGTGCTGACATTGAAATTCTTCTAAATATTACGCTTAAGAAACCGCTTCTGCGCAAAAAAGCAAACAAATTCACCCAATAAAGTAAGCATACCAAAGCCCCATCCACCAATAAGTAACCTCCATAACCAGTAAAGATCCACAACTCTTAAGCAACCGTAATCTTTTTTTTCTGCATAAATATTCCACATCTGTCTCGTCATAAATTCGTACAGTGCAATTTGACGCCATTTGTCTATTAAACCAAAATCTCGCATATTTTCTGCGAAATCATTCAAGGCCTCTTTGTATATAGAGTTCACAGGTAAAATAGAGCTAATAGGCACGCTCCTAGCAATTGTAAGATCTCTTGGGGCACAAAATAATTCACGTTTGAAACTCTTTTGATAGCTAGCGATGGTTCCCCAAACTGGAGTGGTTACCTCAAAGGCATAACTTGTATTCAAGCTGAGTGATAAGGTATAAAAATCAGCGGCACTCATAAATACGGCATTAGGTACTTCTTGCTCAAAGAAATCCTTACCAAGTAGATCCTCGATGTGGACACGACTACCAGCAGCAAATACAACCGGTAAACGAGCTAATTCCAAATCCTTAAATGTCCTGATTGCTTTATTTGTGGGTGGCCTGGTTAGCAAAGTGCTGAGCTTGGAACTGAATAAACTGGAAAATATTAAACCACAAATACTCATGATCAATATCATATGATGTACGGCGATACTTCTAACGTAACCCAATGGTATGGCCAATCCCAAAGTGCCTCGGAAGGCACGTAAATTTATAAATAGATTTTTAAAAATCGAATTTTTTCTAGTTCTTAGTAATCTGCTGGATAATTCTACAAGAATGGTATCTGTCAACGTCAATAACCAATAAATGACTCCAAAGTAACGTAACCAACTTAGACCCAGAAATAAATGAAAAGCTTCGCCAATGCTCATTTGTGTAGGACATGGTACGATTATAAGCCAGCCGTACAAGCTGTAAGCCGTTGTCAACTCTATGCCAGGAGTCTGTAATATAAAGAGCATACCAGGAGTTATTGGTAAATCGATTTTATACTTTGTTATTAATTGAGCCATTCCGAAAGGGTCTACAGCATCCTCATTATTTGCAGTATGCAACAGTTGGATACTTATATTGTGGATCCTACAAAACTCTGCATACAAAATTCCTCTAACTCCACATAGTATCATCTTGCCAGTTTTCGGATCCCTGCAAGGATAGCTGCCTAACTTCATTCCATCGGCTTTGGTTAGTGCTGTAATACCACGGAAGTTCCGCCAATGTTTGGGAAAATGCGCCAAATTTCGTACATCATGTAAGGGCACAAGTTGTGCACTTGGAAATGGTTCCAAACGATAGGCGAATATAAGTTTCGAAGTTGCCGCGTGTAGCACCAAAAGATTTAAGAATTTATGATTATTCGCTTGATTGCGTATATTCTTGAGATATTCTTGGGGATCCGGGCTATGCAGCCATATAACAATGCGTGCCTCACGCATACGATGCAAATTTGAGGCCAGTGACGTCAGCAGCACCAAATCTCTCAATTCCTCCAAGCAAACCAAGACCAATAACTCACTATTGAAGTGTGTCTTGAGAGAGATGTAGCCATGCTCATTCAGACGCAACATACTCCAGTTTGGAGTGTTCCAATCTCTGAGAGCACAACTCCTGCTCTGCTGACGTTGCATGATTAATATCATCGGGATTGGCTGCTCACGGTGTACATTTCGAACAAAATTTTGCAACCAGGTTTGGTGCGTTGAGAGCGCTCCGTGGGAGCTGACGTAAAGATATATTACAATACATAAAAAAAATGTTGTTCTAAGCAATGCCATTGCTCGAGCTGTTCCGGGATAACTGAATAAAGGACGTGCCCTGCTTCTGACTTTTAAGTGGACGGAACTAAACTTCATATTTCTGTTATTATCCTAATGGTATTAAAAGCATTGAGCTTTCAGTGTAAATAATTGGTACGGCGAGATATACCTAATGCACGATATAAATCGATGAATAGAAAAAACTGCATTTCACGTCTGTTGAGTGAGGCTCAATTTAGTAGAACGTTATTTATACGGAATTAAATGGTATCGCTTCCATTATAAGCACTTAATGAAAAAAATGTGGAACAGCGTTTCATATCAGATGTAATTTTCAACCAAAGGTCTAGCATAGCTTAAGAGCGTAAAGACGTCGATGACGTGGCAGTTGCATTTTCATGAAAATACCCTCAAACTCTCTGCGAGCGTATGACCAATGACATCCGTACTCTCTCAAAATTGGCCACGGCCAACGAACTATTTAATCCAGACGAAACAAAGTCTATACCAGAAAGTCCTAAATTACTACTCAACTAGATAACTTGGGTTAATTCTCGATAGTAAACTTGTCTAGAACCTTTATTCGAAAGATCGGAAAGAAAAGCCACGATAGCCTTATATACTTTCATGAAGGCGGTTGGACTTGGGCTACACACCACCATTGTCTGACTAATTCTTCTTTATGTATTCTCAATTTGGTGGACTATTGGCCAAGACTAGACAAAAACGCCAACCTGAAAAAGCTAAGGAAGGTTCAGATGACTGTAGAATTGCATATAAGCGGGGCGCCCTCCTCGACCCTAAGCGTAGCACTAGATGCTATTCCAAACCTCTCAAAGCTGGACCAGGTTGGTAAACAATCAGCCGTTCTATCATCTCTAGGCATGAGTGAGCCGAATAAATGGAATAATCGTGACTTCGGTCGAGTAAGTAAAGATTCTCAAGTGAAACCCCCTTATTCCGGACAGTACGCACTACTGTACCCCTCAGGAATACTTCAACCCACATTCCAACCAATTAAAATTAGAGCAGAGGTCATTGCAATGGCAACAAAAAGAAACTAAATAGAACAAAATAAGAGTATCTGCACCTACTCGGACAGTCAAGCGGCTATTAAGTCCTTCGCTTCGTTGACATCGTCCATGAAGTCAGTGAACAACTGTCGTTCATCTTTGGTAGAGATAGCTGAGCAGTTTCAGTCCAGCTCATATGGCTCCTAGACATAGGGGTATAGAGAGTAACTATATGTACTGATGTACTGGCTGGACAGTAAAGCACCAGCATCCTCCTAACTAAATACGTCGGTCTCCTTAAGCGTATCGCTTAAGACAAGGAAAGAGGAGAGTTCAAGATTTAGACTGGAATGTGTGCGGTGCGGCAAAGAGGCAGCCAATTGATCGTAAACTTCTTTAACAGCACCACAAACCAAGTGAATACCATTCGCATGCCAAAACTTTCGTAATACTTTTGGGACGCTATAGTATGAAGTATGATACCTTGTTCAGCAACATTCAGAATCATTCCGAGGATCTTCATTGCGACGATACTTCTTAATAGAGGTTATGGTGATTGAAAAGCATATCGGTTACTACGGAAGGCTCCTTCTACCATATCCAAGCGAGGTTCTACCGTGAGCAATTCCCGACATATGTCTTTTTCATACCACGAAACATCGAAGAGCGAGCTCTCCCTTCGGTATAAGACATTATGATGTGCTATAGCGCGGTCCCGACAAAAGGTTCTATACTAGACGAGTAGTATAATTGATAGGATGATGAATATTTCCTTTAACATCCTGTGAAGCTAAGGGCCTAGAATAGATTGTTTTCTCAAAAAACATCAAACATTAAAAATTACTTTGCAACGGTGACAAAATTTACTTTAATTCGATATAAGGCAATAGTGCTAGATTACATACATCACTTAAACAACATTTATTTAATTTTCATCTGAATCGTCTACTTTGCTCAGACTGCCGAAAATTTTTGCGAACTTTTCTGCAAAAATGCTGATAACAATTCGCCAAAAAACGTTAACAAAGCCAAGACATTACCCACAGTAAGCAGATGCCACAACCAGCACAAATCCTCAACTTTTAAACAACCATAATCGTTAGTTTTTAAGCTAATATTCTTTAAGTTTTCTGTCATAAAGTCGTTAATGTCCGCATGACGCCATTTTTCTATGAGTCCAAAAGCAGCAACCTTGCCTATAAACTCATCAAGTGCAAGTTTATAAATGGAATTTTCAGGTAAAAGTCCAACAGCAGAAATGTCCTGAAGAATTGATAGACCCTTTGGGTTGCAAAAAATTTGATGTTTGAAATTCTTTTGATATCGATTGATGGTTTCCCAAACAGGACTTGTAGCCTCAAGTGCATAACTTGTATTCAAGGTGTATAATAATTTATATTGATCAGCGGAACTCATAAATACGGCATTAGGTACTTGTTTCTCAAAGAAATCCTTACCAAGTAGGTCTACTATGGGGATACGACCACCAGCAGCAAATACAACTGGTAAACGAGCTAACTCCAAGTCCTTAAAATTCATTATTGGTTTATGAGTGGGGTGCCTGGTTAGCAATGCGCTGAGCTTCGAACTGAATAAACTAGAAAATATTAAGCCACAAACACTCATGATCAAAATCATATGATGTACGACGGAACTTCTAATGTTACCCAATGGTATAGCCAATCCCAATGTACCTCGGAAGGCACGTAAATTTATAAAGAGATTTTTAAAAATCGAATTTTTTCTAGTTCTTAGTATTCTGCTTGTCAATTCCACAAAAATTGTATCCGCCATCGTTAATATCCAATAAATGACTATAAAGTAAAGTAACCAGCTTTGACCCAGGAATAAATGAAAAGCTTCTCCAACGCTCATTTCTACAGGACATGGAACCATTATAAACCAGTTAACAACTAAGACTGATGTGGTCAGCTCTATGCCAGGAATTTGTGCTAGAAAGTACAAGCTGCCAGTTAATGGTAAGTCCAGCTTGCCCTCCCAAATTAACCTAACAATCTCGGAAGGGTGTATGGGATTCGGCTCATCATCACTATACAACAGTTGAATATTTATATTATGTCTTTTGCAAAACTCTGCAGATAAATAGCCACCAATTCCCTTTAGACGCAACTTGCCAGTTTTAGAATCTCGGTATACCATATAGGAAAATCTCACTCCATCAGCCTTGGCTCGAGCTGTAATACCACGGAAGTTTCTCCATTGTTGGGGAAAATGCGCCAAGTTTCGTACATCCTGTAAGGGCACAAGTTGTGCACTAGGAAATGGTTCCAAACGATAGGCGAAAATAAGTTCCGAAGTTGCCGCGTGCAGCACCAAAAGATTTAAGAACTTATGATTCATCGCTTGATGGCGTATGTTCTTGAGAAATTCTTGGGGATCCGGGTTATGCAGCCATATAACGATGCGTACCTCACGTATACGATGCAGGTTTGAGGCCAGTGACGTCAACAACACCAAATCACTCAATTCCTCCAAGCAAACCAAGACCAATAACTCACTATTGTAGTATGTCTTGAGAGAAATGTAGCCATTCTCATTCAGACGCAACATACTCCAGTTTACAGTGTTCCAATCTCTTAAAGGACAACTTCCGCTCTGCTGACGTTGCATGAGCAATATCATCGGAATGGGCTGCTCCAGATGCACATTTCGAACAAAATTTTGCAACCAGGTTTGATGCATTGAGACAGCTCCGAGACAGCTGATGAGTAGATTTATTTGAATACATAAAACAAAAGTTGTTCTAAGCGATCCCATGCTCGAGCTGTTCAGGTACAGCGATGATAACTGAATAAAGGACGTGTCCTGCTTCTAACTTTTAAAGTGTACGAAACTAAATTTCATATGCCTGTTATTATCCTAATGGTATTAAATGCATTGAGCTTTTACTGTAAATGATTGGTATGGCGAGATATACCTAATCTACGATATAAATCAATCTCATAGAACGGTAATTAAAAGGGACTAAATGGTATCCCTAACATTATATGCACGTGTGCAAAAGTGTGGAATAAGGTTCATATATCAGAAATCAATTTCAATCTAAGGGTCTAGCATAGCTGCTTACTTCAATGACGTAGCAGTTGCTCTTTCGGAAAAGAATCCTCAACCTCCCTGCTAGCGTATGTCCAATGACCTCCTTAAGCTCTCAAAATGGGCGACGGCCAACGGACTATTTAATTTAGCGAAACAAATCTCTTGTCAGAAGCTATAAGATCTTTCCCTTTACCATTCAGTGACTCAGCTGGATACCTTGAATTAATTCTCGACAACAAGCTTGACTGAAACCTTAATCCGGAAGATCGGAGTAAAGGCCACGTAATATCTTATATATTTACATGCAGAAAAGCTTTTGGACTTAAATAGGACATGTCCCCGACCGATACTTCTTTGGGTAAGATTCAGCGGACCGAAGAATTAAAGCACTAGATGCTATTTTAAACTTCCCGTCTCTGCACAAGGTAGGTAGTCAATCAGCCGTTCTATCAGCTGTAAGCATGAGGGAGGCAAGTAATTGTGACTTCGGTCACTCAAAGATTCTGTATGGAAACTCTATTATTCCCGACAGTACGAACTACTGTACCCCTCAGGAACACTTCAACCCACATTTCAACCAGGATGGAGTGGAGCAACGGTGTACCAGGCACAGGTGGCACAATAAAGATCTTTACTGATGGTTCCAAACTGGACGACCAGGAGGTTGTAAGTGGAGGTGTCTACATTGGGGAACTCAACCTCTGAACAGCCATCAGGCTCGCGGATCACTGCAGTGTCATTTAGGCAAGGATCATTGCAATACAAGAAGCT
This sequence comes from Chymomyza amoena, assembly GCA_037043745.1. Classification (NCBI taxonomy): domain Eukaryota; kingdom Metazoa; phylum Arthropoda; class Insecta; order Diptera; family Drosophilidae; genus Chymomyza; species Chymomyza amoena. Next base: position 33,130 of record JBAMAX010004640.1, on the reverse strand, counting down.
CTGACAACAATAAGAAACTGTATCTATTTGGACAGCCAATCGGCTATTAAGTCCTTCACTCCTTAAAGCCATTGACCAGCTGTCACTCATCGTCAAAGGAGATGGCTAAGCAATCTTCAGTCCACTTCATATGAGTCCCAGGACATTGGAATATAGAGAATAACTGTATTGCAGATGAACTGGCTTGACAATGAACTAGCTGCGTACTCCTTCAGGACAAGGAGCGCCTGGTTGTAGCCATGGCCAGCTGAGACTACGAAACAAACTATGTCGGTTTCTTTAGGGGTACCTTTTAGTCCGAGGAAAGAGGAGAGTACCAGATTTCGATTGATTCGATCGATTTCGGGAGTGTGTGCAGTGGAGCAAAGAGGCAGCCATGTAATTGTAATTGGTCGGAAACTCCTTTACCAGCAGCACAAACTAAGCGCATACCAATCATATTGCCAAATATTTAGTCCTACTTTTAGAAAGCTACTCAGGGCCGTAGCCAGGATCGTCACTCAGGGGGCGCTCAGAAGTTTTCTAGGGGCGCTCGCTAAAAGTCTTCGAAGGAGCCCCCTCGCACCTACCTGGCTACGGCCCTGAAGCGAATGCTAGTGCACCGGTCAGTGTCCAAGACCTTCTTCATTTTGGACTCATTTTTTTTGCTTCTTAAAGTTGAGCTTCCACCACTGCCGAAACAGCTTATGCCGCTCGAAAGTAGTTGAGTGACTAATGGTAGCATTCCCGTCACCCTCCCTAATTATTAAGAGGATCTTCATAGCGCTTTTCCTCAGTTTGAGGCGTAAATTAAAGTCGTAGCCCTGCTTGAAGCTTATCCCTAAGTTAAATTGCGAGGAAACTTCTTTATAGAGGTTATGGTGATTGAAAAGCACATCGGTTACTTCGAAAGGCTTCCTTCTACCGTACACAAGTGAGGTCGTTCCGTCGGTAATGTAGGACACATATCTCTTTCATATAATGAGCATTTCAATGATATATATGGAGAATCAAGTTCTTCTTTTGGGATATGTCATTAAGCTGAATTGCATAGATTTGCTCTTTTAATAAATGATTTTCATTAATTTTCTCTCAATTTCGGTATCAAAAAATCAAAAACTTCTTTGCATCGATGATAAGATTTACTTTAATTCGATATAATGCAATAGTTCAAGCTGACAATCTTAAATTTCATAATTCATCTTCGTCGTCATTTTTGCTCAGACTGGTAAAAATTTTTTGAAATTATTTCGCAAATATGCTAACAACAATTCCCCAAAAAAGGTTACCAAAGCCAAGACATATCCCACAGTAAGCAGATCCCACAACCAGCACAGATCCTCAACTTTTAAGCAACCATAATCGTTAGTTTTCAAACTAATATTCTTTAAGTTTTCTGTCATAAAGTCGTTAATGTCAGCAAGACGCCATTTTTCTATGAGTCCAAAAGCAGCCACCTTGCCTATAAACTCATCAAGTGCAAGTTTATATATTGAATTTTCGGGTAGAAGTGCAACAGCAGGCATGTCCTGAACAATTGATAGTTCCTTTTGGTTACAAAAAATTGCATGTTGCATGAAATTCTTTTGATATCGGTTGATGGTTTCCCAAACAGGACTTGTAGCCTCAAGTGCATAACTTGTATTCAAGCTGTATAATAATTTATAATGATCAGCGGTACTCACAAATATGGAATTAGGTACTTGTTTCTCAAAGAAATCCTTACCAAGTAGGTCTACTAAGGGGTCACGACTACCAGCTGAAAATATAACTGGTAAACGTGCTAACTCCAAGTCCTTAAAAGTCATTATGGGTTTATGAGTGGGATGTCTGGTTAGCAAAGTGCTGAGCTTGGAGCTAAATAAACTGGAAAATATTAAACCGCAAACACTCATGATCAAAATCATATGATGTACGGCGGAACTTCTAACGCTACCCAATGGAATAGCCAATCCCAAAGTGCCTCGGAAGGCACGTAAATTTATGAAGAGATTTTTAAAAATCGAATTTTTTCTAGTTCTTCGTATTCTGCTTGTCATCTCTACAATAATGGTGTCTGCCAGCGTTAATACCAAATAAATGACTGCAAAGTACCAGAGCCAACTTTGACCCAGGAATAAATGAAAAGCTTCTCCAACGCTCATTTCTACAGGACATGGAACCATTATAAACCAGTTAAGTACTAAGACTGAAGTGGTCAGCTCTATGCCAGGAGTTTGTACTAGAAAGAACATACTGCCAGCTAGTGGTAAGTCCAGCTTGTCCTCCAAAATTAACTTAACCATATCGTTAGAGTGTTGGGGATTCTGCTCATTATCACTATACAACAGTTGAAGTGTTATATTACGCCTTTTACAAAACTCTTCAGCTAAATAGCCACCAATTCCCTTTAGACGCAACTTGCCAGTTTTAGAATCTCGGTATATCATATAGGAAAATCTTATTCCATCAGCCTTGGCTCGAGCTGTAATACCACGAAAATTTCTCCACTGTTGGGGAAAATGCGCCAAGTTTCGTACATCCTGTAAGGGCACAAGTTGTGCACTTGGAAATGGTTCCAAACGATAGGCGAATATAAGTTCCGGAGTTGCTGCATGCAGCACCAAAAGATTTAAGAACTTATGATTCATCGCTTGATTGCGTATGTTCTTGAGATATTCTTGGGGATCCGGGTTATGTAGCCAGATAACAATGCGTGCCTCACGCATGCGGTGCAAGTTTGAGGCCAGTGACGTCAGCAGCACCAAATCACTCAATTCCTCCAAGCAAACCAAGACCAATAACTCACTATTGAAGTGTGTCTTGAGAGAGATGTAGCCATGCTCATTCAGACGCAACATGCTCCAGTTTGCAGTGTTCCAATCTCTTAAAGGACAACTTCCGCTCTGCTGACGTTGCATGAGCAATATCATCGGGATGGGTTGCTCCAGATGCACATTTCGAACAAAATTTTGCAACCAGGTTTGGTGCATTGAAACAGCTCCGAGAGAGCTGATGTATAGATTTATTTGAATACAAATATAAAACAGTACTCTAGGCGAAGCCATTGCTCGAGCTGTTCCGGTAATCCGATTATAACTGAATGAGAGACGTGTCCTGCTTTTGAGTTTTAAATGTAGAAAACTATTCATATACTACCTGCTTATTATCTTAATGGCATTAAGTGCATTTAAATGGAAACTCTATTGAGCTTTTAGAGCGATATAATATAATTAGCAGTGATTTCATGAGAAAATTGGTGGGACTATCGGCAGCGCTTCTCCTATTTGCTGAACAATTAGAAGGGTTTTGTTTTTAAACAGGCCATTCAGAAAACTTCGGTCCGTTTCCCGTTTACCGATTTCTATCGATAGACCTGGCAATTGATGCTTAAGGATATTGGCTAAAGTTACCTCAGTCCTTTAATCATCTTCATTCTAGAATTTTAAGACATTTTCGTAAATTCTTTGCACTTTCTTAACCCACAGAAGCTCTTGATAACAAAATTCAAGACTTACAGAATGTGTAGAATGGCTAGAAAGCCAGGGGTTAGGGGAATGTTGGTTTACCGGGCTTGGCCGGCTCAAATAAAGTCTTCATAGACGCTTCCAAGTTAGACGACCTAATCGAAGCTACGTAAATTCTTTCAATAATTTCATATTTATTTATCGAAATCCTGCAAAGATACCAATCTACAACTCTAAGAAACATTGCAGGCGCTCCTTGGTACGTAACCAACAAAGAAATACAGAAAGATTTGAATGTTCCTTTTGTCAAAGATGAAATAAGCAAATCATCGTTAAGATATTTAGAGAGACTGTCAAATCACGGAAATTCGTTGGCTTTTAACTTACTGGATAATAGCTTGGATGTTAGACGTCTGCAAAGATTTCACATTCTGGACCTTCCAGATAGTAAAATAATCAAAATAGTTCGCCATTTTGAATTACCACAAATAGTAATATAATATAGATATTTAGTTATCGATAACTCAATAACTAATCGCATTTAACAAATAATAAAAATTTTTCCAAATTTACCAAAATTCAATTAAACAATATTTACTTTTTCTATTTTCGCCCATTTTTTATACTATAGATACCTTAATATACAAACTCTGCTAACTTTAGTCTCTAAACTAACTTCTTATTTCTCTCAGTGCATGTAAATTGACATATCTGTGTGTATATAAATTTGACCAAAATGGCGAGCAGCTCAAGTTATTTATATTTAGTAAGTATATAGTATACATAGCAGAGCAATTTGCAGTTTAAGTCTTGCTTGAATCCAATATATTGTATAAACGTATACATGTGTAGGTTATTACACACGTACGCACACAAACTAACTCATACCCAGCCACCTACACACTCACACACTCACACACATACTATATGTAAACGCATTTACGGGAATATTCTATTGTATAGGTATGCATTAATATAATATGTACGCACGTAAGCAAACAATTTGCACACAGAGAAAAGATTGCCGCTAAAGCAAACCAAATTACATACTCACACACACGAATAAACATGTGTATAAAAAAAAAAAAAAACAAAAGAAATGTGGGAAAGTGTGGCTACAATGCGACTATAAGATACTCTACATGCTCATATATCATGCGTCTTAAAGCTGGCATGAAATCCTTAAGTTGATGGAAAAAATGGTCAGCTAATAACATAAGCTTTTTTATATATTTTTTTTTCAATTTTTTTAATTGAGTATCGCGTGATTATATAATTAAAAAAAATTATTCCTATATCTTTTCTTTTAATTTTTGCATAAAAACAGATATTTCATAAAAATGATATTTCAGCAAACAATTTTTTTTTATAAATATAAATAAATTAAAAAAAAAAATGTTTGCCTTGAAAACAGAAAAAAATGTACACAAAAATATATTTATATTTTTAAATTTTGCATAAATATAATGTACAGCATAAAAATTAAAAGATTAATTATTTTTTTTAATTTTTGCATTAAGAAAATAACCTAAAAACTCAAAAGATGGCAATCCAATTAAAATAAATAAAAATTTGAAAAAATTGGCTATGCTAACTGTAAATATAAAAAAATTGGCTATCTATTGAAAAAAAGTATTTTTTTTTAATTCTTGCAAATAGAAAAATGTGCTACTTAAAAATTTTAAAGATGGAAATCCATTAAAATCAAAATTTGTATATAAAAAAAAAGTCTTAACAGTCAGAAAAAATTTATATAATTTTTTTGCGTGGTAAATTTTTTTAACTTTTGAATAAAAACAAATTATTATTATGGATTTGTTACTTTAAAACTTTAAAACAAAACGAAACGAAAAAAATTACTTTACATAAAAAGTTTTCGTATAAAACTTTAAAATTTGTTCTTGCTGTTTGAAGGCCTATGAAGCTCTGACTATAATCATTTTAAAATTTAGAATTAATTTCTTTAAAAAAAATTAAATTTATATTAAAAAGAATCAGCATAATAGGCTTAAAAAGGTTTTTAATAACTTTTTAAATGTTCTTTGATACTTTATAAATATTCTGAGTAAGTGTGCCAATAATTTGTTTTTTTTTTTAGAATTATAAATTTTTTAAACTTTTTTGACAAATAATGCTTTTATTTGAATAAAAATAATGAAAAGATTAAAATCGAATATACCAGAAAAAAAATTAAATTAAAAATTTAAAAAACCCCCGAACTTAAGTAATTTTCATTTAAAAAGTGAAAAATAATAAAAGAAACTTAATGTTAAAGTACCTAAGAATCTATTAATAATTCTAAAAAAATACGTCGCGTTGGGGGACACGCGAGGGCAGACGTCGTTGACGGTCGTATCTTACATGCAAATTTTTTGAAGTAATTCTATGAAAGTTTTTGAAGTATTTTCTTAATTTTGTTTTTAAGTTAATCTTTGTTGCTTAATTAGACTATTTGTATTTAAATTGTTAGTTTAGGAGCGGTCCCCCAACGCGACGTATTTTTTTTAGAATTATTAATAGATTCTTAGGTACTTTAACATTAAGTTTCTTTTATTATTTTTTACTTTTTAAATGAAAATTACTTAAGTTCTTGTATCGGGGGTTTTTTAAATTTTTAATTTAATTTTTTATTTCATACTTTTTATAGGTAGGTTAGGTTAAGTTAGACTTTATTATATTAAAATATACTTACTATAATTTAGATTCTTGTTAAGGTATAGATTACATTTAAGGTCAAGCTCGTTTGCTTTTTTTACTCATTCTCCCCACTTTCACTCCCCACAACTTTTAAACGGCTCGACCGATTTTCATCAAACATGTCTAAGAATACTCGCACATAAGTCACCTTTAATAAAAAAAAACTAAATTAAAATCACTGCATGCGTTCGGGAGTTATGACGCCCCAGACAGACAGACAAATTTTAAGCCAATCGGACAAATTTGATGTTTTTAACTTCAAATGGCCATAACTTCTAAACGAGAAGCGATAGAGCAAAAATAACTACATTTTCCAATCAGTGGCGTCGTCAGCTTCAATAGGACCAAATTTTAAGCCAATCGGACAAAGTTTATGTTTTTAACTTCAAATGGCCATTACTTCTAAACGAGAAGAGATAGAGCAAAAGTAACCTCAGATTCGAATCAGTGACGTCGTCAGCTACAATAGGACCAAATTTTAAGCCAATCGGACAAAGTTGATGTTTTTCTCCCCACTTTCACTCCCCACAACTTTTAAACGGCTCAACCGATTTTCATCAAACATGTCTAACAACACTCGCACATAAGTCACCTTTAATACAACAAAATAAATTGAAATCACTGCATGCGTTCGGGAGTTATGATGCCACAGACAGACAGACAGTCAGACAGACAAATTTTAAGCCAATCGGACAAAGTTGATGTTTTTAACTTCAAATGGCCATAACTTCTAAACGAGAAGAGATAGAGCAAAAATAGCCTCAGATTCGAATCAGTGGCGTCGTCAGCTTCAATAGGACCAAATTTTAGGCCAATCGGACAAAGTTGATGTTTTTCCCCCACTTTTACTCCCCACAACTTTTAAACGGCTCAACCGATTTTCATCAAACATGTCTAACAACACTCGCACATAATTCACCTTTAATACAAAAAAAACTAAATTGAAATCACTGCATGCGTTCGGGAGCTACGATGCCATAGACAGACAGACAAACAGACAGACAAACAGACAGACACGTCAAACTTATAACACCCCTCTTTTTGCGTCGGGGGTTAAAAAATGTTTTGCTTTGGAGTTAAATTTTAGACAATTTTTTGAAAGAAATAAAAAAATTCGTTGCCTAAAAAAATAAAGCGTTTAGAAATTAAAAATGGGCAATTCAATATTATTGAATTAAAAAAATTTATTATTTATTTATTTTATGAATGCGCACGGTTTAAAAAATTGGCAAATTTTTTTATTACAATAATAAATATTTTATAATAACGCTCAAAAATAAGGCTCACGATTTGAATAAAAATTATAATAAGAAAAACTAGTTTTAAAAAAATTATAGCTTTTTTTGTGGAGTCAACAAACTTTTTGACATTTTTGAAGAAACGAAAAAGACAATTTTTTGCCAAAAAAAACAAAACTTCAATAACAAATTCTCATTATATTTTTGTTAAATTTTTTGAAGTTTTCGAAAATAGACATTGAAACAATGCGCCAAAATAGCAACAATAACAATAACAACAAGATCTACCAAGAGGTGTCAAAAGATACCTGTCAAATTTTAATTTAATATTCTTAGCTTAAACATTTATAAAATAAATTTATTTATTTTAATAAACGTAAAAAAAATTTTTTATATTAATTATTATACTAAGACAATAATTTTAAGTTAATTCTTTTGATACACCACGGTAACAAAAGTGTTAATATATAAAAAAGAAACTTATGTTTTACGTGTTACGGATGTTCTCATAAACGCGTCTATAAATTTCAAATCTGATTTTTTCGTGTGTTAGAGGTTGTCGATACGGAGGCTTTAAGCCTATTTCGATGTGTTTGTGTTTATTGATTTTTGAGATATACGCATTTTTGTGAATATCGGTTTTGTGCGTATGTAAATACAAAAACTGGTATTGTTGTTAATCAATGTTCGAGGTCCAACATCGTTTCAATCATTGAGGTCAGTCGAGAGGCATGTAAAAAATTGAGTTTGTTGGAAAATGATTTGCACTGGGATCAGACTTTAACAGATGCTGATATTACTCCATCCATTCAAAATAGGTGTTCTATTTGCGATTATTTTGGCAACATGTTTTCCATTAAATCCGCCTGAATGGTGAATAAAATATCAAGATTATTTATCGGAAGATATTTTGTTTCGAGTACGTCAAGCAAAAGCCAGTGATGGAACTTACGCCGGAAGTTTACAATGAAGCTTTAATTTATATTTAAGATCTATGCTTGGCGATGGCTAATAAAGGATTGGGACAATTGGGAATGCCGTCTCCCAATCGATCAAAGTATGATGTATTTCAATTGGAAGAAATGCAATGGATGAAATTAATTGTCAATCTAATCGTTCTGCCCAGGAACGTGAAGATCGCAATGAACGTCGCGACGTTCGACAAATAATAGAGCGAGTTTGAATCGAGCTGCAAACTACTCTAAAAATCTTATATTTTTTTTAGATAAGCTAGCTAGAGAATCTTACGATGTTTATTCACTTTAAGAGTATTCAAAAAAATTGGGCAGGACAAAGTCTGCCAGGCTCATTAGTAAATATTAAAAAAAAAAAATACAATGATATAAAACTGTTTAAAAGATTCACTTGCCACAATTTTAAATAATATTAAGCAAATACAAAAATATAATAAATATTTATAAAAAATTTAAGGCATAATAGAGCGAAAAATAAAGTTTTAACACAACTTTGGGAAGTATGTTGTAACTATTGCCAGTTTCTCGAAAACTATGAACAATTAAAAATCTTGAAGCACATAAAATATAATTTATTTTAAATCAAAACTTTTGCCATCAAATCTTGATTTAGGTTTTCCTCAAAATCTTTAAGCACATAAATATTAATTCAATTTTTATCATTACTTTCATGCCTTTGTCGCAAGCTTAAAACTTGAAAAATAAACAGTTACATTTAATTTATATTTTTATTTTTGCCTTTTTTACTCAAGTCTGACAAAAGGCCTTATCCCAAAGGTAATAAAAGTTTTGCTCAAAATCTGTAAGCACTTAAATATTAATTTAATTTATAATAGACTTTCATACATTTTTCAAGAACTTTAAAAAGTTTTCAATTAAAAATCTTAAAAAAAATTTGATTTAATTTAATGAATATTATTATTTTTGACATACAAGTCTGACAAAACGCTTTATCCCAAATTAATTGTATCTTAAAAAAAAATTTATTTGCTTTTATTTCGATAAATATTCGACGTACTTTTCTTTTTTGTAGTGTATAAATAAACTTCACACACTCCCAAAAACAACTAATAATAAAAAATAAAAGAATTGCAGCACATTTCGGATTCATTTTCGAGTGCACACTTGAGTCGATTTCGAGGCGTTTTTTTGTTCGTTTTGGGTCAAGAAAACTTACCTTAACGCACACCTGTAACTGGTAATTGTGTGTGTGCGCGTGTGGTATCCGTGTATTTGTATTCGTATTCGTATCCGTATCCGCAATCGTATCCGTATCTGTATCTCTATTATATATGATGCTTATGCTTTGTTTTTATTTGTTACTGTGATATACTTTTGAGCAAACGATGCCCACAGGACATGCCGCGAATCTTGAGTTGGAGTTGAGCATATCGAAATACTTTTTTCGGGCTGCTGCCTGTATAAAGCCAGTTACCGTTACGCCAAGTTGCACAGCGTTTTACCGTTATAAATGCCAGCGTCACATAAATTCACAAAAGACGAACTTTGAACTTTTGTTGCAGGATGTAGGTCCTTTTTTTCTTGGTATGGGTGTGTGCGTGCGCTTTTTGTGAGATTTTTTGGCTGTGCGCGAGCGCGCCGACAAGTTCTTTGCACAATTCTTTAAAGATTTTAAGGGTTTTTCGATTGTCTTAACCTTAACCTTAGCCCCAGATGGACGTAGTGAAATGTCCTTGGAGTCTCCGAGTACCGAAAAACTTTTACGCCCGTGCTCATAAATTATACTTTAGTGCAGTAGAGAGCAAACTGGCCGTACGTTTGGCGTTGCCAGCTTATTTATTTATGTGTGCTGCACACACACACACACACACACGCGCGCCGTCGTACGCACACTGACACCTTGTAACAAAATGGCCGCAAAATAAATTTTGCACAAAATTTTATTGCCACTTATTTATAACATTTTGGAAGCTTAGTTATATTAAATATTTAAGAGCTTAGCGTGAAGTTTGTTTTCTGGCCTATCGATTTATGTGCACACACACACACGCACACGCACACTAAGCCATAGATTTTTTTATTTATAACAAAAAAATGCTTTGCATTTAACAAATAAAATTTAACAATATTTGGGCCAAAGCAACATAAAACAAGCTCGTGATTTTCTAAATTTTGCTAATTTGAGAGTTGGCGCCTGCCACCAGCTTAATAATTTTTTTAAAATTATTTTTATATTTTACAAAATTTTTTTAAATTTTTAACACTTTTTTTTAAATTTATTTAATTTTTTTGTCTTTTTTCAAGACTGCTGCACAATTTTGTTACACTTGATCAACTTTGACATTGTTAAAGTCGCGCGCGCGCATACAAACACACATACTATTAAACAGTTAACACATACGAACGCGCGCACGCACACACACACACACGCACACTCCGGCGTTGGACACAAGACTCTAGTTCACACACACGCAGTATGAGGGAAATCACATGTTTCATGTGCAAAGTATAAAAACAAAGTGAAAACTCACGAAATTTCACACACTTTGAGACTGAACGCTGTTAAGCGGCTGTTAACGGCGCTGTTAAAAGCATCTAGCAGGATTTAAAGCTTTTTGTGAGCTAACAGCGTGAGCGAGCTTTTTAGTTTGTTACGCTGCTGTTAATATGTTGCTGCAGCTGCTGTAAAGCATTGTTCTGCTGGCGCTCAGGTTAACATGTTGCTGTTGCTGCTGCTAGGCACTGTTTTGCGGGCGCTGTTGTTAACATGCTGCTGCTGTTAAGCTTTGTTTTGTTTGGACGTCAATGTTGACATGCTGCTGTTAGGCATTGCTTTGTAGGCGCTCATGATAACATGCCGCTTCTGCTGTTAAGCTTTGTTTTGCAGGTTCTGTTGTTAACATGCCGCTGCTGCCGTCAGGCTTGGGCGCTCATGTTAACATGCTGCTGTTTCTGCTGTTAAGCTTTGTTTTGTGAGCGCTGTTGTTAACATGCCGCTGCCACTGTTAAGCATTGTTTGGCGGGCAGACTGTACGTATACTTAACCAGTTACTGTTGCCTCATTTACTAGATTTTTTCGCACATAACTTGCCGCTTGGCACTTACAACTTAGCACTTAACAATAAAAACAACAAAAACTACAAAGTCCAATTAACGTCTAACGTTTTGTTTACGACTGTAAGCTAATTTATTTTTTCTTTTTTTACAAAATTAAGTAATAACAAATTTCAAAGAATTGTTATTATGGCCCAGTAAGCTATAATCAACTGAATCTTGTCACGTTTTTCTTTTTTTTTTTTGCAAAATTAAGTAACAATTTGAAATAATAAATCAAAATCTTTAAAAATTGTAGTTGTGACCCAGTAAGCTATAATCAACTGAATCTTGTCGAGTTTTTGCCAGCACTACTACTACAACTAGTTAACTTTACCTGATTTACTATAACATATTAGTTTCATGAGCAAAAAGAGTCTAGTCTAAAATGATTTATGCGATTTTTTTATGGAATACTTCGAAACATTCTGAAATTTCCTACAAAACTATTGTGAAAATTTTTATTTTAATTTGAAGCAAATAAAGAGTAGACGGGAATAGTATAGGAACCAAATCTGTGCATTCCAAATGCAGGAAATTAAGTTATATGATCAATAAAATCAGCAATGAATCTTAAGAGCGAGAACAATTCAAGATTTCACCAACAAATTTTAAGATAATTTAAAGAATATTCTTTCTGCAGGGTGCTCCATCTTTTATGTCGGTATGTACTCAATTTTAGATCATAAACTTTTTGTATCGGTTGATTGCGAATAAATTAAATATATATAAAAAAAAATCTATAATAATATAGGGAGGGCCATCTTTTGGTTTGGTTGTTCAATACTCATAAATAAATAAAGTGGATGACGCAGCAATTGAAATCCACGGACTATTATAAGCTTCACTTATAATATGTAAATATTCTGTTATCGAAAAATCGATAAATATTTCCAATAATTAAATGAAAATATCGATATTTAATAATAAGCTTAAAAAATGGGCCGCTTCACTACATATCAATATACTAGAGCTGGGCATCGATTCGATTAAAAATCGATATAATCAATTCTTTTTTTCGGACAATAAAATCGATACTTGTTCATCGATCTTTCCTGTACGGATCAAATTGTAGACGCAGAAAAACGGTTTGGGGCTCTTAGCGATTTTAATTCTTTGAGTCATTTTAAATTATGGGTCCAAAATAGGTTTGTTTTTCAAAATATTCAAAAATCGACTAAGACCTTTCATTTACAAGAAACATTATTTTTTCCCTAGCTTTATGGGGGTTTTCGAGAGCGAAGAATCCATTTTTTAATCTTATTCTAATTCCAATTTTTTTATAGTTTTTTTTTTAATATTCAAAAATCGACTAAGACCTTTCATTTACAAGATCGAAAAACATTATTTTTTCTCTTGTTTTATGGGAGTTTTCGAGGTCGAAGAATCCATTTTTTAATGCTATTCTAATTCTAATTTTGAGAGCCGCCAGAGGGCGCTTTCGCATGTTTTTTTATTTTTTAAATAAATGGTGACTTCACTCTAGTTTTCTCTTATTAAGTTTTGAAGCAAACAAATTAATTAATTATTAACTAACATGAATCAAATTATTAATTTTTTGTTTTATTTTACTAAGCTTTGAACTTTTGCTTTCGTTATTTGGAATTATGGAAATAAATTTAAGTGCATTTTGTATTAATTTTCTGCGGCAATAACTTATTAGCGCCTAACGTTGTAGTCCAATTAATCGATTAAATCGATTTTTTGGTGAGAATCCGTCGAAAATATCGATTCTCGAAAATAGGGGATCGAGCCCAGCTCTACTATCTACTATATCTCATATGGGACAATCTCTTACAATTCGTACACCTTTTTTGACCTAGATTTTTTTTTTAGATTTTTAAATTTTTAAAACTCATATAAAAATGTTCGGAAAAATATTGCCAACTATTTTTAATGTTTTGTGTAAAAACTAAACTTGGATTGAAATGCTTTTGATATATTAGGTAACCACGATATGTCTTCGCTTAGTTTAGTTTTTTTTAAGGTTATTAAACTTTAACATTTTTAAAAATTTTCTTAATTTTTTGAACCCTCCAAAAGTTTCACTTTGGCTTAAGCTAAAGAAACAAAGCCTTAAATCTTCAATTAAATAATTTGTTTTCCTAGAAAAATTAAACATTTTAAAAAATTAATATTAAAAAACAACTATTTGTAACTAATATAATTATTTAAATTTCTATCACATAGTTAATAAGAAAAAGTTAAGATTTAAAGATTGTAAAATTTTTTAATTACAAAAGCATTTCTGAGAAATAAAATTTACTTCAACTGATGAAGTTATTGTGATTTTATATTTTTGAAAAAATATTTTAATTGTACTCTTTTCCCTACATTTAAAAATAATTATTGGTAATTATTAAAATTATTAACACACAGTTAATAAAAAAAGTTAAGACTTAAAGCCTCTAAAATTTTTAAATTGAATTTTGCAGAAAGAAAACTAGTCAACTAAATTTACTTGAATTATTTTTATTTATTAATATACTAAAAATTTTTGAAATAAAATTTTAAGAGTAAGAATTGAGAAACAAATTCCTTATTTTTTCAATTTTTTTTTTAATGTTTCTCTAATTTGTAGATATATACATTTTTAAAACAATATTTTATTTATTTATTTGTTTATTTACTTATTTATTTACTTATTTATTTAATTATTTATTTACTTATTTATTTATATAATTATTTTTTTTTTTTTATTTTTTTTTAAAAGTAACAATTGAGAAAAAAAATTCTATAATTTTTCAAATATTTTAAATAATGTTTCCCCAATTTGGAGAAATATGAAATAAAATAAAAGTAATAATTTAGAGCCTGTAAGATTTTTAAATTGAAAAGTACAGAAAAAAAACTGAGAAAAAAAATATGCTTGAATAATTCAGATTTATTAAAATTCCAAATATTTTGAAATAACATTTTAAGAGTAAGAATTGAGAAAAAAAACTTAAAATTTGAAAATAATTTTTAAAAATGTTCCCATTTTGTAGAAATATGAATTTTTAAAAAAACGTACAAAAAAAATTAAATTAAAAATTTAAAAAACCCCCGAACTTAAGTAATTTTCATTTAAAAAGTGAAAAATAATAAAAGAGACTTAATGTTAAAGTACTTAAGAATCTATTAATAATTCTAAAAAAAATACGTCGCGTTGGGGGACACGCGAGGGCAGACGTCGTTGACGGTCGTATCTTACATGCAAGTTTTTTGAAGTAATTCTATGAAAGTTTTTGAAGTATTTTCTTAATTTTGTTTTTAAGTTAATCTTTGTTGCCTAATTAGACTATTTGTATTTAAATTGTTAGTTTAGGAGCGGTCCCCCAACGCGACGTATTTTTTAGAATTATTAATAGATTCTTAGGTACTTTAACATTAAGTCTCTTTTATTATTTTTCACTTTTTAAATGAAAATTACTTAAGTTCGGGGGTTTTTTAAATTTTTAATTTAATTTTTTATTTCATACTTTTTATAGGTAGGTTAGGTTAAGTTAGACTTTAGTATATTATAATATACTTACTATAATTTAGATTCTTGTTAAGGTATAGATTACATTTAAGGTCAAGCTCGTTTGCTATTTTTTTCCCGCATTCTCCCCACTTTCACTCCCCACAACTTTTAAACGGCTCGACCGATTTTCATCATGTCTAAGAACACTCGCACATAAGTCACCTTTAATACAAAAAAAAAATAAATTGAAATCACTGCATGCGTTCGGGAGTTACGATGCCACAGACAGTCAGACAGACAAATTTTAAGCCAATCGGACAAAGTTTATGTTTTTAACTTCAAATAGCCATAACTTCTAAGAGCAAAAATAACCTCAGATTCGAATCAGTGGCGTCGTCAGCTTCAATAGGATGAAATTTTAAGCCAATCGGACAAAGTTTATGTTTTTAACTTCAAATGGCCATAACTTCTAAACGCGAAGAGAAAGAGCAAAAACGCGAAGAGATAGAGCAAAAATAACCTCAGATTCGAATAAGTGGCGTCGTCAGCTTCAATAGGACCAAATTTTAAGCCAATCGGACAAAGTTTATGTTTTAACTTCAAATAGCCATAACTTCTAAACGCGAAGAGATAGAGCAAAAACGCGAAGAGATAGAGAAAAAATAACCTCAGATTCGAATCAGTGACGTCGTCAGCTTCAATAGGACCAAATTTTAAGCCAATCGGACAAAGTTTATGTTTTTAACTTCAAATGGCCATTACTTCTAAACGCGAAGAGATAGAGCAAAAACGCAAAGAGATAGAGAAAAAATAACCTCAGATTCGAATCAGTGGCGTCGTCAGCTTTAATAGGACCAAATTTTAAGCCAATCGGACAAAGTTTATGTTTTTAACTTCAAATGGCCATTACTTCTAAACGAGAAGAGATAGAGCAAAAATAACCACAGATTCGAATCAGTGATGTCGTCAGCTACAATAGGACCAAATTTTAAGCCAATCGGACAAAGTTGATGTTTTTCTCCCCACTTTTACTCCCCACAACTTTTAAACGGCTCAACCGATTTTCATCAAACATGTCTAACAACACTCGCACATAAGTCACCTTTAATACAAAAAAAACTAAATTGAAATCACTGCAAGCGTTCGGGAGCTACGATGCCATAGACAGACAGACAAACAGACAAACAGACAGACAGACACGTCAAACTTATAACACCCCTCTTTTGCGTCGGGGGTTAAAAATGGAAATCGATAATGGTAGTCGATAGGACGAACATAGCACGTTAGAGGTCAAAAAAGAAATACATCTCAAAAGAACCAAAAGTGCCTGCTTTTGAGAGGATATATAAACGTGAAAACCAAATTTCCAAATTCTCTTATAATATCCTTCTTAATTCGTATCGATAGTCAGCATATCGGTACAGTTTAATCGACTTCAATTAAATTAATCAAGGATAAAGAAAATTCGCAGTTATTATCGAGCCAAAACTACAGATTTTGGATATTGCGAAAAAAAAGAAATTTTAATTTTTAAAAAATTACTTTTGAAAATAATTTAAGCAATATTCTGGTAAACTGGAAAAAAAATGATTTAAATGCATTTTTTAATTCTTAAAAGTTCCCAATCAAAACTGACTTTATGTTGGAT
Source organism: Chymomyza amoena (assembly GCA_037043745.1). Classification (NCBI taxonomy): domain Eukaryota; kingdom Metazoa; phylum Arthropoda; class Insecta; order Diptera; family Drosophilidae; genus Chymomyza; species Chymomyza amoena. The sequence continues at coordinate 16,649 of JBAMAX010004640.1, read as the reverse complement.
TTTATTTAAGCTTTGTGGTAATTTAAAAATAATTCCTTTAGTTATCAGGATCTAAATTTTATAAATTTAAAGAATTTTTGCCTACATTATAAAACAATTATAACTAATATTATTATTTAATATACCATCACATAGTTGATAAAAAAAAAGTAAATATTTAAGGCCTGTATAATTTTTAAATTGAAAAATATAGGAAAAAAAACTGACTAATAAAATGTACTTGAATTATTGGGATTTATTAAAATTCTAAATATTTTTTAAACAATATTTGAAGAGTAACCGTTGAGAAAATAAAATTCTTAAGTTTTTTTAATATTTTTAAAAATGTTTTCCCAATGTGTTGCAATATTAATTTTTTTAACAATATTTTAAGAATCGCAGTTGAAAAAAAATTCCTAAATTTTTTTAAATATTTAAAAAAAAGGTTTCCCTAATTTGTAGAATTATGAATTTTTTAAACAATATTTTAAGAGTAACAGTTGAGAAAAAAATTATTCAGATTTTTGATAACTTTATGAAACATATAAGTTAAAATAATATTATTTAATACCTTTACCATCGTTGATAAGAAAAAAGTAAAGATTTAAAGCCTGTAAAATTTATGAATTGAAAAACTAAGCAATAAAATGAACTTTAATTTTTAAGATTTATTAAAATACTAAATATTTTTGAAACAAGATTTTAGGAGTAACAGTTGAGAAAAAAATCTAAAATTTTCAAAATTAATTTTATTAAAATTCTAAATATTTTTAAAATATTTTTAGAGTAACAGTTGAGAAAATTTTTAAAATTATTTTAAAAATTGTTTCCCAATTAGTAAAAAAAAGAATTTAAAATTATTTTTAAATTGTTTCCCCAATAAGTAGAAATATAAATTTTTAAAACAATATTATAGAAATAATAATACGGGAAAAAATTCTAAAATTTTTAAAACTATTTTTATAAAGTTTCCCCAGTTATTGCGACTTATTAAAATTTGAAATATTTTTGTAAGAAGATTCTAAGAGCAACAGTTAAGAAAATAAAATTCTAAAATTTCTAAAATATTTAAAAAAGTGTTTGGCCTATTTGAAGAAATAAGAATTTTTTAAACAATAAAATATATTTAATAGTTTTCCCGAAAAGTTCTTAAATTCTTAAAATTATTTTTTAAATTGTTACCCAAATTTCTAGAAATATGAATTTTAACAACTTCGCGCCATCTTTTTCTTCCAGCAACAGGTGGCGCTCAAGTACAAAAACTGACCCACGCAAAAGGAAGCACAAGTCAATGTACATCATAAATACATACATATTGCTTATATACATATATACATAACATATTTAAACTTGCTAGAAATTTATGTAAATTTCCGGCTTTATTTATGGGACGCCTATATACACATGACATTGTGTATACGCTCCGTTGCCCACTATTAGCATATTAGCTGGAAATGTTTAGATCTATGCAAATTAGCTTGAAATATTTTGTGAGAATTCATTTCATTAGACACATAAATATAAAGTTACGCATATTAGACATAATTTTAAGGAAGAGCGTTAAAAATATAAATTAGCAGCGTTGAAGGAGCATTGTACATATTCCTTTGATATTTCCTTGAAGGCTTTGTTCTCTAGTATGAGCCCAATAGCGGCCATTAGTGGGTACAATAAATAAGCAAAATTTTAAATAAATTTAAAAATAGTAACAAAATGTTAAATATGATGTAAAATTTTGAAGATAATTGCCTAAAAAAAGAACTAAGCTAAGTGAAGACATTTCGTCATTTTTCAATAACTCAAAAATTACTTAAAATCATTGGCAATATTTTTACGAAATATTTCTTGCATGAATTTTTATTTTGAACTACTCGAATTTTATTTTTAGCTATTACAACATTTTTATATTTATTTTTATATCTCTCCGAGACTGGATTCCATTTGCCAAAAATAGTGTCAGCTTTGTTCTTATTTCGGAACCGAACCAGTTCCACGACTTTTGTTCACCAAACCACAAAATCTAAAGGATTCTTTTCTTAAATAATTGCTAGCGTAAAAGGCAAATGACAAATATAAACAGCGATAAATGTCACATAGCCAGGACAACAAACACCACCAGTAACCCCCCTCCAACAAATTCCGACTTACATTGAACCGGCGGCGCTTGGAACAACACTGGCTTCTAAGCAGCCAGCCAGCCTGGCCAATAAATCAATTCAATAGACAAGCCAGTCAGTGGCAAACAGCTAAGGGGAAAAGTTGTCCGTTGTCCTGTGCTGTCCTGTCCTGGCCCACTCTTATCCAAACCTATCAAAATCTCCAAGGAGCGGCGCGGTTCTAAATGCTCGTATACATTTCATGAATTTCATTACAGATGCCAAAGGCAGCGCCATGGAGCCATGGCCAGGAAGCTTCTTGGTCACACGCAGCTGGCTGGCCACTCAAGCAGAGAGACAGGAAGACAGACATACAGACAGACAGCCAGGCTGACCCCTCCAGTTAGTCTGACAAAGGACATGCCCAAGCAGGAGCAGCAGCAGGCCGAGCAGCAGCTGTGTCAAGTCAAGTGAAATGGACTGGTTATAGACCTAAAAAGGGGCGATGGCTGACAAGGAGCAGGAGCAGGAGGAGGCACGTTGACAACGCCAACGACAGAAACCCATGTTGTCTGTCCTTAAGCTGTAGGCACTAAGTGTTAACATACTACTAATATTCACTTTGCATCTTAATCGGTGTTGTTGTTGGGGGTGTCCTTGTTTGGGGTGTTTGGAACCAAAACAAGAGCTACAGCAACAACAACAATGTCAATCTTCTGGAGGCACTCTGTGTGTAGATTATGCCAATGTGGACTGGTATGTGAGCTTAATGATGATGTTCATAATGATGTTATCAATGTTGTCTGTTTATTGTTGTTTCTGTAGTTATTCGGTTATTTGAATTGTGAAGCATTTGTAACAGGGGCGTAGGTCGAGGGGATTTTAAATGAGGTGGGCAAACTATTGGCATTTTGAGGCTATGAAATTTTGACTCTATTTTTTGATACAATTTTATTTATTTATATAATATGTATACTTATAGTTAATTTAAAAATTCTAGCTTTAATTTGCTTTTCTACATAATTATAATATTGTATGGGATCAGAAAATATATAATAGATAGTCTAGATAGATAGATATTTTATAAATATTAAATATAAATAATAAAATAAATAATGAAAAAGAATAAAATATAAAATAGATTAGTCAAATATTTTCATTAATTTCTCTAAATATTCATCCTAAATGATTAATTAAAGAAAATGCTATAAGTATTTGTATAGATGTTTGGCTTAATCCTCCAATTGCTCAATAATTACAGATAAAATAATTGTTAATAATAAAATGTTATTTATATTTAAATATGAAATTAGCAATAAAGGAGCAATTTTTTGTCAAGTTATTAATATTAAAGAATTTATTCATGTTAATCCTCCTATTATATTAGGAAATCAAAAATGAAAAGGAGCTGCTCCTCTTTTTAAAAGTAGAGGAGTTAATATAAAAATAGAAGTTCAAGACGAATTAATTTCATTATTTATATTAGTTTTTAGTATTAATAAAATAGAAAATATGTTTATATCATGATAATATATAAATAGATTCTATATATTGCTCTGAATTTATAATAAATTTTGCGAATTTGTCATATTTTTTTCTATAAAGGAAATTTTGCGATCGTGTTAAAATACAATTGGCGCGCAGGGCCTTAGAGAGAAAACCCGGGTCCGGAGGTATATTGCACAGGCCCCTCTAGAACACCTTTACCTTGAGTCACGGCAGTAAGAGATTAATTTACTCGCGTCCCTAAGAAAACTCCTGTTCCGTTTCCCTCTCTTAATAAACCTGTAGGTATGCAAATCTTAGGCATCCTTAATACTACTACTATTATTTTTCGTTCTGTGAGAATATTTAACTTTTTGTATTAAATTTTAAAAAATTTTCAAATTAAGTCTTGCGTTGGTCTATTAAGATATTATATTATAAAAGAGGGATTATGATTATTTTAGCTTGTCAACTCGTTTGCTGTCAAAAATTTTTGTTATTTAAAATGTTAATTGAAATTATTCTTTAATTATAATTATTATAAGCAATAATTAGCAACCACGTGTTTGAAAAATAAATGATGAGCAGCTATCAATTGTAAATAATTATTTTTTTAATTTTTCCTAAACGCGCATATGGCTTGATATTTTTATCTTTTTAAAAATAATTCAAAATTAAATGACGGTATTAATAATTTCGTAATTTTTAAGCAGGAAAAATTTATCTTCCGTTAGTTTTGTATCACGCTTATTCCTAAAGGTGAAACTTTAGCTTTGGAAAGTTTAAGTCAACTCAGATTTTTTCATAACATAGACAATTTTGCTGGCGCCACCTAGCGGGCACGCTTAAGAGAAAAAAAATGATGACGAGTATCAATTGAAAATGATTTTTTTTTTGTCTAAAAGAAACTACGAAGCCCATAGTAATTGGATGAAATTTTTAGGAAGGCGGATAGAAGCTCCAAATATATGTAAAAAACTAACGAATTTTAAAGTGAGAGCTTTAAGCGGTTGCAGCTTTCATAGCCAATTTCAAAGAGTTTAACAAATCATTATATCTACTTTAAAAAGTTTAGACGGGAACTCTTAAATTTTCTGGAGTGAAAAATTTATAAAATTAACTGAAATGATTTTTTTCCGTTTAAATAAAAAAAACAAAGTCACTTTTGATTGGGAACTTTTAAAAAATGCATTCAAATCAGGATACTGATTAATAATATAAGAAATTTAAAACAAATCCAATTTAAAAATTTTTTATTGAATTTTGGTCAAAATATAATCTCAGTATTGAGTGGTTAGTTGGTCCATAACACTAGTCGACGATGAAAAATCTCCAAAGATGAGACTTATATTTTATGTTAGGGCAATGTTTCAGCATTCAAAATCCGTATTTTTTATTATCCTGTTATAGCTTGTTTTTTTCTAGGACTATTTTGGTGAAAAAGGATCTTTTTAAGAAAACGATTTCACATATGATGTCATAAAATCTGTACTAATTCGAATTTTTTTGCAATGTTCTTTTTCCTTAAAAGCAGAATAGAGTACCTTTCCATAACGTCTCCAATCATAAAAATCGGTTCCCTAAAGAAAAAGCTACAGCCGAAAATGTGTGCTCGAAAGGCTTTTTGGTGACTTTTTCTACAAATATCACTATTTTTTTCAGGAAAAGTCTTTGACATCTAAAAAGTTAGCTATTTTAATTTATTGGTCATAACAGTAGATGCGATTTCTGTAAGTCCTATCTCTGGAGAGAAAAAAGTGTGAAATTTGTCGACTAGTGTAATAGGACATATGCCTTAGGGTTTCTTGAGATGCGATTTTAGTTGAATTAACTCTACCGATTTGCTGATCATTGATTACGAAGAAGAGGAGGGTTACAAGCGAATTTGGAATGTTGATTTTCACTTTTTTACATCTTTACAAAGGCAAGGATTTTGGTTCTTTTGAAGTATAGTTTTTAATGATAGACATAATCTTAAATATTTGTGATTTTCTCTTTTCTATGAACTTAGGCCGCAAAAAACCCTTTTTTCTTAGGCTTTAGGATTCATCACAATGACGAAGGTATGGTTTAGTGGAATTTTTGTTGGTGTAATTTGTTATCTTTTGCATTCGGAATTTTGATTGTATTATGAGGGTTCTTTTTCTTCTTTATACATAAAGTTCTTATTCGTCAAATCCCTTCGACGATTTGATGAATAAGAACATTATGTTTTAGTGGTATTTTTTTATTGTTTTTTATTAAATTTTCTATTTAGAATTATTTTTATATGTGGTATTTTTTCTTTAACATATAAAAAGTACGTGGCCGTCAAAACGACGAAGATATGGTTTGGTAGGATTGTTTTTTTAAAGAGCTTGTTTTTTTTTGTATTCGAATTTCTTTTTCTAATGTAGTATATTTTTTTCGTTTGGGTTCTATTTTCTATTTCGTACCTAATGTTCGTATTCGTCAAAACGGCTACAGTACAGCTTAGCAGAATTTTATTATTACAGTCGTGACTTCTTTTTTTTCCATTCAAGTTCCTGAATTTTGCGATTTCTTTCTCTTTGATATGCTTAAAGTTCGTGTTCGTCAAAACGACGACGGTATGATTAAGTGACAATGTTTTTATTGCAGGCGTGATTTTTTTATACTTTTCATTGGAGTTTCTGTCTGTTTTTAAAATTTTTTTATGTTTTACCTGAAGTTTGTAATCGTCAAATGGGCGTTTTTTTATATTATACCTATAATTCCTCATCGTCAAATCAACGAAAGTATGATTCAGTAGTAGATTTTTTTTTTCCAGAATCGAGTTTTTAGCTTTTCAATTTAAGGTTACACTTTGCACTCGTTTTTCTTTTTGTATTATGCGTTCTCTTTTCTATGTTAAACCTAAAGCTCGAGTTAGTCGAAACGACGATGCGAAGGCTTAGTGAGATTTTGTATTATGTTGTTTATGGTTTTTTCTTTGAAACTTTGGGTATATAAGTTCCTGTTCGTCTAAGAGACGACGGTAGGGCTTAGTGTGATTCTTTTATTGCAGGTTTATATAGAGTGGAAAATAAAATGGCTGCTAAGCACATCGTTAGATAGGCGTTTTAGACAAATTTAATTCTTATAAGGGCGTCACCTTCTACTCCATATATATAATTCGTTTAAAGAGCTATGTACATAAAACTTTAAGTCGCAAAGAGTATCAGAAACTGCGAATATCTTTGATATCCTTCTGACTATATTACATATCCCCCCTTTCGACGCCACTGTTCTGAAGCATTTCCCTTACCAACAACAAACTTTGTCGATCCCCAAAGACTTTAGCTACTCTGGAGACGCGACTCGAGCAAAGAAATTTTGATTGGAATCATTTTCTTTTTTTGTCTTGTATTTATTTTTTTTTTATCTTCCAAGGATTTGTCATCAATTCCTTGTGACATATTTTTTGTGGTTCGGCTTGTAAACAAGGCTAATAGCCTAGTTATTGCTTGTTAAGAGCGCTTATTTGTGCGTTTAATACTGCAAATATTTGCCACAATGCATAATATTGGCCATAAATAAGCTAAATTGGCCTAAAGTAAACATATTTAAGGCTTAAATATAAAAATAAAACTTAAGAAAATAGTGCAAACTGCTTAGCACAGCTTTATAACACTATTCAGTGCAGTCAATATAGCGCCATCTGTTGCTTACAGCGCCAACTAACAACTCTCCAAAAGCTTCTGCCTAAAAGGCTGCTACAAAAATACCAAAAAAAACCCTTGCAAAAGCGCAACAAAGTAACAGTTAAAAAAATACGTTACTTACAGCTGGCAATGCTCTGTGAAAAACCAAACATTTGGCGCTCTTTATTTAGTTGCTGACTACGAATAAAGCTGCAAAGCATAAGTAGCACAAACACGTGGTCAGCCATTTAAGAGCGCAGCGAGCAGCTTAAGAGAGCGACTGACGCTTAGCGTTAAAGCAGCGCTGCGACAGCGCAGCAGTAGAAAATATAAACCAAACAGTTACGAGTGTCAAGCCTCTGTGGGAAAGTGTATCTATGTGTGTGTGAGTGTTTGTATCTGTGTGTAGTTGTATTTATCTGTGTCTGTGTATTTTTTTATAGTGCTCTGCGCGTAATTTAAACCTATTTGCGGCGTACGAAGCGCGTTTCCTTATTCCATATTCTATATGCATCAAACAGACTCAAGGTCATTCATACAGCTTGCAGTCAAATGAATGAAATGAATAAACTCTTTGCAGCTGAGCACCTGATTGTATGTGTGAGTGTGAGTGTGTGTGTGAGTCTGACCAAAAGTTGACACAAATCCTTTGAAAAGATTGTTGAACTGTGCATATTTGTTGGCCTTGCTACAAATGGCTTCCATCACTTGACCATCAAGGATTAACTGCGATGAAGCAGATTTGAGGAGGATTGCACTTTTCGGAAAGCAATCTCATTGTAAGAAGAAGATTCTATCAGGTCCAATATAAGTATGAACTAAAATTGGTTCGCCTCTAAGTAGTCGAATTTCAATTTCGATATGCGGTATTTTTAGTAGGTTTCGAAAGGATTAAAATTTCGTTGAGATGTTTTCTGCATTTCACTTTCTATAAAATAAAATGGTTTTTAGACGATTAACTTCAAATTAGCTGAATTGAATTCAATTTCGATTTCGTTATCAGGTATTTTTTGAAATATAATAAAAGTCGGGCGCGGATGACTTTGGGATACCCTGTACCACCAGCTTGCAATAAAAACCGGTTCCTTCACAAAAAACCAAAAACAGAAGAATTTTTAAGCAAAAATTTTTTTTGACCGATCGTTCCTATGGGCTATATAATATAGTCAACCGATTTAAATCAAATTTGGTACAATGCTTGGAAACTATAAAAAACTTTCGAATGCCAAATTTGGTTACGATATCTTTATAAACAAACAAATTATCCATCTAAAACTTTTATTTTTTTCGAGGTCGTCTCAAACACCCCTATGGGAGCTATATAATTTATCCCCGATATCAAAAAATAAAATAAATTTGTCCCCTATGGAATAAAATGGGATCTAATGTGAAAGTTTGGTTGCTCTAGCTCTTTCCATCTCTAAGATCTAGGCTTGCACAAACTTAATATACCCTTTGTACCATACGGTACAGGGTATAAAAATGGCGAAAAAAATATGGCTTAGCTCTAGTCAAAATGTTTTGAATTTCGTTAAAATTGTTTTGATTTTCAAAGTTTTTAAAAGTTTTCATAAATGGTCGATTTCAAGGCTTTTGCTTGAAATAAGTCTAAGGGTTGTACTTTTTTGCAAGCATTCTCATTCTTCGAGTAAGAGTCTATCGTGACTCGAATAAGTATGAAAAAAATCATTTTTTGAAGCTTAGCTTGATATGTGCCGAAATGATTTCGATTTCGCTAAAATGTGTTTTTATAAGTTTTCGAAAGGATTTGTATTTCGGTGAAAGGATTTAGGAATATCACTTTCGATTAAAAAAATCGGGATTTTTAAATTTTACTTTACATAAGACGAAATTATAAATAATAAAATGATAAAATGGTTTTCGAAAGTTTAGCTTTACACTGTCAAAATCTTTAAGTTTTTAAAAATGTTACTTCACATAAGTCGAAATGATTTCGATTTTAACAAAAGGTGTTTTGGATTTCAGTTGCACAAAAATAAAATTGTTTATTTAAAGTTTCGCCTAACACTAAACAAAAGAACTGGTATTTTGGTGAAAGGGTTTCTAAATTTCACTTTCGATAAAATAAAATCGTTTTTAAAAGTTTTGCTTCAAATTAGCCCGAATTCCGATATTAGTTTTGGCCAAATAAAATGGTTTCCAAAAGTTTTGCTTTAGAATATTCCAAATTATTTGAAATTCGATATAATATTTTCTGCATCTTAAACTTTTTAAAAGTTTTGCTTCACATTAGTCTTCGGCTTCTTCTCAAATGATGTTCCTGATTTCAGTTGCGCTCAAATAAAACTGTTTTCAAAAGTTTTGCCTTTTACTAGTCAAAAGGATTTGTATTTCGTACAAATATTTTCTGGATCTAACTTTTGATAAAGTAAAATAGTTTTTAAAAGTTTTGCTTCACATTGACCGAAATAATTTTGAATTTAATAAAATGTATTTTCGATCTTATTTTCGCCAAAATAGAATAATCGTTTTTAAAAGTTTTCCTTTACACTAGTCAAAATAATTTGAATTTCGATAAAATGTCTTCGGAATTTAAGAGCTTTCAAAAATTTCATTTCACATTAGTCAAAATGATTTTGATTTTAATAAAAGGTGTTCCGGATTTCAGTTTTGCCAAAATAAAATAATTTTTAACTGTTTTGCTTCACACTAGGCTAAAGGATTTGTTTTTCGCTGAAAAGTTTTTTAAATTTCACTTTCGATAAAAAAAATCGTTTTTTAAAGGTTTGCTATACATAAGCCGAAATAATTTTGAATTCGATAAAAGGTATTATCGATCTAAGTTTCGCCAAAATAGAATAGATTTTAAAAGTTTTGCTTCACACAAGTCAAAATGTTTTGAATTTCGATAAAATATGTTCTGAATCTTAGAGTTTTCAAAAATGATACTTCAAATTAGTTGAAATGATTTTGATTTTAATAAAATTGTTTTTAAAAGATTTGGCTTATACTAGACCAAAGTACTTTCGGTGAAAGGCTTTCTAAATTTCACTATTGAAAGTTTTGCTTTAGTGAAAAGCTAAGGAGCCAAAATAATTTCAATTTTTATTTCAAGTGTTTTGAATTTCAGTTTTGGCGAAACGAAATCGTTTTCTAAAGTTTTGCTTTGCACTATCAAAATGATTGGAATTCCGATAAAATATGTTCTGCATCTGAAAGTTTTTAAAAGTTTTGCTTCACATTGGTGAAATGGGTTCGATTTTGATAAAAGTTGATAAAAGCATTTTCAAAAGTTTTGCTTAACACTACTCAAAATGATGGGGACTTCGATGAAAGATTTTCTGCATATCGTTTAATATAAAATCGTCTTCATGAGTGTTTCTTTTATAAGCTGGAATGCAAAATAATTGCCTATTTTCAATAAAATGTTCATCTGTTCGCTCATAACTTTTTATCCGCTTATCATAATTTGTCATATGAGGTAACGTTTAAAGCATCTTGAGTGTCATCTGGCTTTAGGTTATGTGACGTCACATAAAATCTAATTCTCCATTTTTTAGGGCACATAATATCATGAACAAAAAATTTATTGTTTTCTATAAAATGTTTTAAATCTTAAGGTTTCACAAAAGTGCTATATTACAAGGAATTAAAGGCATTTTTGGATTTTAGTTAAAATAAAATCGTTTTTAAAATTTTAGCCGAAATAAGTTAGATTTCGGTGTGAGTTATTTTTAACTTCAGTTTTAGCTAAATAAAATAAAGTTTTGCTTTACTCTAATCAAAATGTTTTGAATTGCGTTAAAATGTGTTTTGAATTCTAAAATTTTTAAAAGTTTTACCCCAAAATTAGTCAAAATGATTTCGACTGTAATTAAAGCTGTTCTGGATTTCAGTTTTGCCATAATAAAATGGTTTTCAAAAGCTTTTCGGCGTATTCGAGACGGCGAAAAAATAAAAATTGTTTTTTAAAGTTGTCCACGTTTAACGAACTGATTTTGATTTCGATGAAAGGTGCTTTCGGTTTAAATTTCAGGAAGCTAAAAACGTTTTTAAAAATCTGGAGTAGGCGAAATGATTTGGATTTTGACAATATAAAATAGTTATCAAGAGTCCTGTCAGTAAAACAAAAACCATTTTAAAAATTTCACCATAATTAACCGAAACGATTTTGGGATTCAATTTCGTTAAATTTAAATCGATTTTAAGACTCTTCCTTCACAATAGACGAAATGATTTCGATAATAGGTTTCCTACGTTTCGAATACAGAAAAAGTTTTAAAAGTTTTGCTCCACGTTTATCGCATATCGATTAAATTACAGAAAAATAAAATCGTTTTTAAAAGTCTTGGTTCACAATAGGCGGAATGGTTTGCATTTTGGCAATATAAAATGATTTTCAAAAGTTTTTTCAAAGTTTTTTGCCGTACGATTGTGGTAAAATAAATTAGTTTTTAAAGTTTCTGCTCTACGTATATCAAAAGATTTTGATTTTGATGAAAAGAGTTTTCGATTTAAAATTCAGAATATTAAAATAGTTTTCAAAAGTGTTACTTCACAATAGTTAGAGCTTTTTGCGTTTCGATTGCGGCAAAATAAATTCGTTTTTAAAAGGTTTGCTCTACTTATATCGGAATAATTGTTATTTCCATCAAAAGTGCTTTCGATTCAAATTTCAGAAAACTAAAATCGTTTTCATAAGACTAATGGTAATGGTTTTCAAAAGTCTTGACACAGCAAAAGCGATTCGATAACGACAAATTAAATTCGTTTTTGTTTTTTAAGTCCTGCCCCACGTTTATCCAAATGTTTCCTATTTCGATGGAAAGTGCTTTTGATTTAAATTTCAGAAAAATATATTCGCTTTTAAAAGTTTTGATCTATGATTATCGAAACGAAAAATAGCTTTTTTGTCACTTAAATATCTAAATGTAAATGGATTCAATCGAGTAACCTTGGCTTTAAAAGTTGTGTTTCTAAAATTGATAAAAATTATTTTTCCGATTTTTTTTTACGAACTTTCGCTTTTACCATTGATACCAATTTACTACGATTTCTTTTCTAAGAGGCTTCAAACGCTCACCGCGTGCGTGTGATTGATTGTAATTTCGGGTTTTCCAATAATGGAAAATAAAGGCGCCACCCCGAACTTTGCAGATATAAATATTGGCAACACAAAATACAATTATAGTGATGCCTCTGATGGTCTGCTTAATGTAAGTCCATCATCGACAAACATGTCCAATTCAGCAAACCATCTTATCTCTGCGACACAAAGGCTTCTTAAAAGCCAGAAAAAGACGACAAAGAGAAAGATTGCTACATCTCCGTATACAAACCAAAAGAGGGTCATTCTTGACTCTAAAATTCGGAGTGGCCAAATCAATAAAACTGTTGACAAACCAAAAAAAACTGACGATAATCGCAGCAACCGATTCGAACTTCTTGGTATTGAGATCAATGATGACATGGTAGTAGAGTCAGGATCTCCTTCACCAACTTTGGACCAAAATATAGAAGGTCAAGTAAATAATAGTATTAATACCAAAAATACCGATCCTACTGATGAATGTGCAGGCGAACACATAAAAACCAAAAAGCCCCCTCCTATCGTTTTACACAATATAGAGGATGTCAATGATATTTGGACTATTTTGGGACATTATATAAATATTGACAATATTGACATTAAATCAACTATGGGAACAACCATTCGAATTTTGGCTAAGGACATTCCCACTTACAGAACCATTGTAAAGACACTTGACGAATTAAAAATTGAATTTTACAGCTTCCAATTGAAGGAAGACAAACCATTTAGAGTGGTAATCAAAGGACTTCACCATTCTACACATAACAGTCAAATAAAAGAGAATTTAACTAAGCTTGGACACGAAGTATTGCATATTCATAATCCGATAAGCAATAAAACTAAGAGCCCTATGAATATGCACTTCCTTAATATAAAAGCAGCTTATAATAATAAGGAAATCTTAAAAATCAAAAAATTATGTCGGCAGATAATAATTGTTGAAAGCGCTAGAAAAAGATCCGAGGTAACACAGTGCAAACGCTGTCAGGATTATGGTCATACGGCTAACTTTTGTCGAAAAAAATATATATGTGTCAAATGCGGTCAACAACACGCAACGGCAGATTGCACTCGAAATCGTGACGCCCCTGCCACATGTACACACTGTGGAGGTAATCATCCAGCCAACTATAAAGGCTGTGAATGCTACAAAGATCTCTGCAAGCGAACTAACACCAAAAAAAGGGTGGTATTGACGTCAAACAAAAAAATGGCAGACCCTCCGCGATTCCCTAACTTGGATTCCAGAAATTTTCCGAACCTAAAAAAATATTTGCCTTCGGCCAATAATACCAGAACGGAAACTGTCTCGTATGCAGATGTAACCCGAGGCTTTCATCGCATCCAACACCAGCAATTGCATAATAATACTGCTGATCCTCAACAACAACCCAAAAACGCAAAGGAACAAGTCTTTCATAATTATTCGCAGAAGTCTGATCCAATAGCTAACGCCATGACAAGCATAAGTGAATCAATTAACAAACTTGTAGATATGCATACAAAATTCGCCGAAACACAGACGCAAATGCTGCGCCTGCTCATTGCGTTAACCTCAAAATGATTTCTTCATTAAATATCTTAATATGGAACGCCAATGGTATCCAAAGCAAACTACCAGAGTTGGAAGCCATTATCAAAAAAAACAATATTGGGATAATATTACTTACTGAAACAAGATTGCCAACACCTAGAACAATTAAAATACAGGATTATGACACTTACTTGGCCTCTATGCCAACACGCAGACACCCAGGAGGAGGATGTGCCGTTCTTGTAAGGCGCAGTTTTTCCCACTTCCCGCAACACAATCAAGTATGTAACGCATTCCAGTTCTCATCCATTGAAGTTGATACTGTCCACGGCAAAATTGTATTTGGCGCTTTTTATGGTCGCCCTTCGACAAACATTGAAGAAGCAGATTTTAACAACATCTTTAACTCTGCAGGAAGAAGGTTCTTAATAGGTGGAGACTGGAATGCTAAGCACTGGCTCTGGGGAGACACAAGGTGTGACAAAAGAGGAAAGGCACTAGTTAACAGTTTGAATTCTAGAAAAGCTAAAGTACTAGCAACTGGATCACCCACAAGATATCCCGGCAACTCAAATTGCCTTCCCTCCTGCCTGGATTTTGCGGTCTACCAAGCTGTCCCGGATCAACTTCTCACTATTACAGACAATTGGGACCTTTCAAGTGATCATCTTGGGCTGATCATCACTCTACACACAACACCTACGCTCCTTCAAGGTGTGCAACGACTCATCAGCCAGAAGACTGACTTGGAAGTCTTTCGAAGAACATTAGAAAACTCGGTTCACTTAGAGATGGAGATATGCTCTGGTCGAGATGTAGAACACGCGGTTGACCTAATTACGGCAAAAATCCACTCTGCGGCAGCTGCAGCCAATCCTAAACCAGTAGTTGCCAGACATGACGAAGTAGGTAACCAGCTAACTCCTGAGCTAACTCGACTTCTCTCTAAAAAGCGACGACTCCGAAGGAAATTTCAGACCACCCTTCATCCTGCAGACAAGGCTGTCTGGAAAAAGGCTGAAAGGGAACTGAAAGTGGCACTTCAGACATTCAGACAGAAATCATTCGACAGAAGAATAGAGGCTCTGGACTATAAGCTTGATTCTGGATATAACCTATGGAAAGCGACCAGAAACATAAAGAGACAACCCTATCGATTAGTTCCGCTAAGGCGTCATGATGGTAGTTACTGCTCAAATTCAGAGGAACAAGCAGATACATTTGCTAAGCACCTCGAAGAGCGATTTACGCCTTTTAAACTGGCCACGGATGAAGAAGTAGTCAAAACTCTCAGCATCATTGACACACCACTCCAAATGACTTTGCCTATAAGGCCCATCAGATTAGATGAGATAGAAGAAAATATAACAAAGCTTCCTAAGTCAAAGGCCCCAGGACATGACAGAATATGTCATGCTACCCTACGAGCCTTACCAAGGAAAGCTCTTCTTTTTATTACGCTGATTTTTAATGCCATAATAAGAACACAACACTTCCCTGCCCAATGGAAAGTAGCTCTCATTACTATGATCAGGAAACCTGGAAAAGATGAGTCGGACCCAGAATCCTACCGTCCAATAAGCCTCCTCCCCACTCTTGCCAAAGTTTGGGAGACGTTGATGGCTAAAAGGATCAATGGACATAACAATTATTTACCTGACCATCAATTTGGATTTAGGGAAGGACACGGCACCGTCGAGCAGGTAAATAGAGTGGCTAACCATATTCTAAAAGCTTTCGACGACAATGAATACTGTTATGGGATATTTTTCGACGTCAAACAGGCATTCGATAGAGTTTGGCTGATCGGTCTGCTAGCTAAAATTAAGATGTTACTGCCTGCTTCGTATTTTGGAATTTTACGATCTTACCTTGAGGACAGAAGATTTCAAGTCAGCATCAAAAACACGCTTTCCACTGCCAGGATGATGAGAGCTGGAGTACCTCAAGGAAGTGTACTTGCGCCGCTTCTTTATAATTTGTACACTTCTGACATCCCTACTCCTACGGAGTTACTGCAGGCTGTTGTGAAGGACAAAATGCTAATCGCCTCATACGCTGATGACCTGGCAATATTTTACTCATCATCCTGTGAGTATGAAGTAGCTGACGGGATACAAGAGTATATCCACCTGCTTGAGAACTGGACTCGCAGGTGGAATATTACCTTAAATCCGAGCAAATGTCAGTCGGTTTTATACACATTAAAGAGGAAGACTCCACCCGCTATATGGCTAGATAACGAGCCCCTTATCATTCAAAGTGAAGCGAAATATCTTGGAGTGATTCTCGACAAGCGACTAACATTTAGATCACATATAAACCAAACGATTAAAAGTTGCCGCTTTAAAATGAGTAAAATGAATTGGCTTCTGAACACAAAAAGTCCTCTTCCGCTACGATGCAAAAGAGCACTTTACAACGCAATTGTGGCACCCACTTGGAGATACGCTATCCAGATTTGGGGTATAGCGGCTCGCTCGAATCGCTTACGTATACAAACGTTCCAAAATAAGGCAATGCGCCTTATTACTGGTTGCGATTGGTACGTAAGGAATTCGACCTTGCACCATGATCTAAATCTGGACACAGTGGAGATGCAGATTAATAAACATGTAAGCCGTTACAATGAAAGATTAGCTCAACATAAAAACAGACTGGCAAGAAATTTAATTCACGCAAACCCAATAAAAAGG
The DNA here is from genome assembly GCA_037043745.1 of Chymomyza amoena. NCBI lineage: Eukaryota > Metazoa > Arthropoda > Insecta > Diptera > Drosophilidae > Chymomyza > Chymomyza amoena. Next base: position 165 of record JBAMAX010004640.1, on the reverse strand, counting down.
CTTAAAAGACGTTCCAGCAAAAACTTAATTTAAAATTAATTTAACGGCATGTCCAACGATGTCTCCTACACTCTGTGTATTGTGATTGGCGAATCTAAATAGAAATATGCAATACATAAAAATAAATGAATTTTTGAATTATTGCCAAAATAAAACATAAAAAAA